>VWYK01009825.1:4591-72787 GCA_013399775.1 Semnornis frantzii | reverse complement strand
AGGTGATTTATACACTGAAGGTGATTTATGCACTGAAGCAGTCTGACATTCAGATTCCTTCTTGGTTCTTTATTATAATGTTATCACCTCTAAATCTGGGAGTAAAAAATGGCTTTTTGACTAAAAGTAAATTTTTGTAAAGGTGTTTTGTATTTCAGTAGTGATGCTTAGGACTCTTGTTAAAACAAATAGAAAATTAAAAATTCTCATCCCAACAAAGTAGTTAGCCAGTGAAAGGTGGAGCTGCGTATTTGCAAGCCTTTATGTTTTCACCCCAAGAAGGGAAGTTATATACAGTAAGTAAAGCACAACACCATGATCCATGCAGCAGCTTCACGTTTGGATGATGGTAATAGTCTAATGATGGCTATGTCAGTCTCAGAGCAGGTTAATTTATTCTGTCTACCAGCAGGGAATATGTTGTAGGTATACCCATGACTGACATCTGCCAAAATAACCGTGGTGTATGTGGGGAAGAGAAAGCTGTATATCGATGAAACAAATTTCAGCAGGCACCTTCTAAATGGGCACTGGCTGTCCAAATTGCTCATGGTAAGCCTTGAGACTTGCCCCCTTGACATATGACAAAGGATCCCTTAAATGAAATGGAAATGGCTGTGGAGATAGTATTTAGCTAAGCAGCTGGATGCCGTGGAAATTATTAGCATTAGCACATTCAATTCCTAGTATTCTTGGCAATTTTCAGTCATCCAGCAGACAAGAAAGTGAAAACTGCTATAAATGCATTAACAGTGAGAGCTGAGCATAATAGCAGGCACTGTATTCTCATCATGCATTCAGCAACACGCTGTAAAAATTATTGGAGGAATATGTCAGCAGGATGTAAGCATTTGCTAGTCATCTGTCTTCTGGGATTTCAGCCTGGCAAAGGCCCTCGGTGACATATCTTCTTACTTCCCAGTATCCATACAACAAGTATTTGAATATTTCCATATAATTTGTTCCAAGGGGAATATAGAGGATGTGAGAGAGGGAAAAGAGACTGAGATTCTTGTTTTACTTGGAGTATGCTTCTCCCTCTCCTCCATTAGTAAATTGAAAAACAGCGTTGTTTTGGGGTTATGTTTGATATGAAACAAGTAGCAAAGATGTCATTACAGCATTTTTCTTGTTCAGAGCTCTGCCCACCAGGGCCCATAGGGATGCTGGCTTCTTTGCTCCAACTTCTTAACATAAATTTTTTTAGGAATTTTTGGCAGTGGTTTAATGCAGAAAAAGACACTTGGCGAGATCCTGGTGTATCATGAAAGACCACCTGAAAGTGTGTCCCTATCTTCCTCTGTCAAGAGGGACTCCAGACAAATGGATACAGGGCCATAGCTCCTGGCACAGATGGTGTATTGTGCACTGTCAGGCAGTGAACTCTGTAACTGGGATGTCTGTCTCCATCTCACACTGCTATGAACAGCATTTCAGAGGCCCCTTTCAGCACACCAGCACAGCTTTGTTGCTGCAGTTCACAGTGCATGCCAGGCTCCTCTGGACAGCAGCAACCAGTGATAAACATGGAGTTAATAAGGAAGTGTCTCATGAAGGTCTGATAGAGGAGAGCTACCCCTGTGCTCTTAAATAAAGAGTAGTTTTTTGTAACTGAGGACCTCTTGGGGAGAGGAGGAATAGAAGTATTTGGGATCGGATGCTCTCTTGACCTGCTATTGTTTGCTCAAGTTTGGAAACTTGGCAGCCTCAAGCTTTCATTAATTTTTGATTCTTTGTGTATTTAGAGAAGGCTGTGGAAGAGGTACAGCAGTTTTGGCACAGGTTTCCTGCTGATTATTAACTGTACATTTTAGTATGTCCTTTATATGTTTTGTAAGGTAGGGAAGCTTTTTCGCTCTTCTCCTTCAAGTCGTTTGCTTTTTGTGTCCTTTCAGGTGGCTGTCAAGTTCCCATTGGAGTGATTGTTGCCTCAGAGCACATGATGTGGCATTTGAAATGGGCAGTGAGCTCAAACTCTCACTGATCTTGCAGGGAGTAGATAAATGTTTTAGTTTAGATGTCACGGTGATCCTCAACTGATTAGCCTGTTTGTTAGTCCTTGTGTTGGAAGGAAACCTTTGCTTCACCATAAGCAACTAAGCAGCTGCTCTGCTCAAATACTCTGAATTTAAATACGCAGACTTTCATCTCTCTCTCTACCACTTTTCACTTTGGAAAACACCTTTTCTGTTTTCCACAGCACCAATTTCCTTGATCACCTGTTGCATACCATTTTCCTTGGCTGCTCATGAGTTCCCATCTCACTGCAAGTCCTCCTGTCCTGGAACACTGTCAGCCATCTTCAACTTGCCAGGCAGGCCTTTGCATTAAAAAGTAGCAGATAGGAATTGGAGTGAGGTCACTCAGCTTTGCCTTCTCATTAATTCCTCTGCTTCCCTCACACTTCAGTAGTCACAGGCGGTAGCATATTTTTGTTGCGACTACTCATAATGAGATTTTTTTTCAGAAATCTCTGCAGCTGGAGGTTTGTATTGGCACCAAGGTGTGCTTCATGTGTGTTTTGCAGGCCAAAGAGCTAATTTCAAAAATTCACTAGCAGCATTTCAGTGCCCCATTATAATGCCTGCATTTGTAAATTGAGGCTTTGCATAGGTCTGGTTTAAAAGCTGACGTAATTAGATGATCTTTAGACCAGTGCTTCAAGTTTAGGTCCTAATACCAAGTCAGTGGAAAATCAATTCATCTATCCATTTGTCTTAATGGAGTTTTGGATCAAACCCATAATCTTAAAAGCATTTAAGTGCGTGAATAGTGTCAAGATTTTAATTTGTGAGCTTGAGCGGTATGTAGATCAGGTGTGTAGACATCTGCAGATGGGGATTTCTGACTGACTGAAACAGAGTGCTTGTACACTTGTATCTGAGAAAGGGGACGCCTTCTTCAGTCTGGTCTGAAAAATCAGATGCTTTTCTTTTATAAGTAATTTATTAAAGAAATTTTACTTTATAAATAACAGTGTAAAAAGACAGTCTACCCTCCTATCCTCAATGAATACTGAAAGTTTGGGGGGAAAAAAAGTTTTCTCTGCATGGTGGTTTGGTGCTCTGAAGGTTTAGCTGTGAGATAGTGGTCTGAGCATACCACTCCAGTCATACACAAACTGCCTTTACTGGAGTGCCATAGAGGCTGAAAGAGTATGACAGAGAGCTCTGTAAAAGACAATTATGTTTCCCTGTGTTAAAGAAAAAAAACCCAGAACAACAGATGCACTACTAATCTGCATCATTATGCTATAGATCATTGAAATTCAAATGGTTTATTACTTTACTGTATAATAAATTCACTGCAGAAACAACTCTTCACATTCCTTATGTTTTTAACCTTGGCCTTGACTGCTGTAAATGCTCTTCGTTTAGTGCTTCAGCATTCCTGCTGCTTGGCAGCCTTATGGTTCAGCACATAAGGGGAATTTGATTGAAAGGCTGTGCTACATTTAGGATCAAATTCTCAGCGGCAAATTCACTAAGGGTGCAGTGAAGGAGCTGCTAGGGTTTGTATAAACTGAGGCTCATTCTGCTGAAAGGCAGTTGCCTTTTTAGTTAATGCAAACTGGCAGAAGCCTTCTCCAGCAGGCACCTTGCTGATCTTGTCCTCCATTTGTGTGAAACTGTCTCCAAGAGTGGCAATGCCTCTCCAGTGCATCAAGCAGCATATGGGAACTGGGGTATGCCATAAGTTTCGCACAATACATCCTGCACCTCCTATGTACAGATCAAGGCAAATACAAGGTAACACAATTCTCAAAAAATGTCAGGAGTTTTTAGTGCCCTTCATGGTTCAGGTGTGTATGCCCACAACTAACAATAAAATACTTGGTAAAGGTTTTTCTAAGTTATAATCTTTGGTTATTTTAAGCCTGGTCTGACTGCTGCTGGGGCTCTCTTTTCCCTGTTTACTCCCTCATTTGTGTGTGCTACATGTCAGGAATCAGAAAGAGTAAAAGAGAAGAGAAGATACTGGCATGAAGAAAGTCAAGGTCTTTTGAAGCTTCCAGTATGACTTTTATATCTCCTTTTGCTGCATTTGATTGTTTGGCTCAAGGCAGGAAAGGAAGGCAGGAAATCTGCATGAAGATGGATTTACTTCTTTCCTCTTTGAATTTACGTGGGCTACTCAATTTTTTGCTGAGGCCTAAGAGGTAATTTCATCAGGGTCCACTTAGGCAGGAGACAGCACAGGAGATCAACCCTCCTGCCCTAGCCAGATGCTGCACATGGCTTCAGTGCTGCGTTGGGTGAGGACAGGAAAAAACCTATGCTTGCCTGCATGAATGCAGGAGATCCTGTTTGTCTGAGAATTTATCAAGGACTGGGCTTGCAGTCTGGCTGCTGGGGTGGGGTCTACCTTGCACAGACTACCCTTGGATAGACTAAAAGAAGCCTGAGGAAGTCCTGGGAGTCTTCTCAGTTCTGCCATGATGAAATACTACCTTGGCCCCCATCCTGCAGTGCTTACAGGCTTTGCCAAATTTGAGCTGTAAGCAAACAATGGACCTGTATCACAGGCATGTTCCTCGTCTTCAATCATTCTTGTGTATAAAGAGCTTTGATATTATTTGGATGGAAAGTTCCAGCTGTACAGAGCAACCTCTTGCTCTTATCAACAGAGCGTTTGCAAATCCTGTCAAACTTTTATTTTAGGGATGTCTAGAACTATTGCATTGTCCTCAGTTGAAATTTGAAGAAACGAACGGTTCCAGCACTTTTGAAAATTCATTGCTGGACACAGAAGTTCTTATAAATGTACAACTGGCTGCCCAAGTCCATATGAAAAGTTAGTGGTAGAATAAGGAATTTTGCCAGGTTTTTCTTCAACCCAGAATACGTGCAGAGAGGTGCATTGCTCTGGCTATAACCATACAGCCAAAGGGGAGGAAAAAGCAAGCCCTGTGCAAACTGCTATTTTAAAAGCGACTTGTAACCTTTTACAATTACCCAGATACTTCTTTTCAGGTTAGTAAAAAAAAAAAAATTGTAACTTTCACTAAAAACAAGGGGCTTGGGGAAAGATGCTCAGAGGAGCTAGATGGCCCGATTACCTTGAAATTCAAAAGAAATTATATATTTGAACTCTTTCCATTTCTTCTGAAAATGTCAGCCTTAGTCACTCCATTGGGGTGGGGTTTTCTGCAGTCTGGTGAAAAATTATTCCCTTTCCTAGCTAAGTAAATCCTAATGATTTAAATTCATCTTTTACATGTGTTTGGGGGCAAAGGAGATACTTGTTTATTACAGGATACACTAGCTAGCTGTCTGGTTTCCACTGGCACAGAGTAACGCAATGAGAGACCCCATTCAAAACCAGTATTAGTGGTGGATCAGGAAGCAGCCTCCAAATTTCATAATATACAAAAGGGAAGATTGCCCAGATTACTCTTCCCTATTCTTTTTTTTTTTTTTTTGGTCAAATTTTTTTATTGTTTTTTTAAAAAATTTAATATTTTTTTTNTTATTAGTTGATTTTTGTTTGGTTTTATTTTTTGGTTTTTTCCTTTGAGACACTGGCTTTGCTTCAGAGCAGGGATTGAGAAGTTTGCTGGCATAGTACACCAGGACTGAACACTGAGAACGTATCTGGGTGTTAAAAGAACTGCTTCATGTTTCATTTTGTCATGTCCCTGAACCAAACTGTATCTGGGTCTCTCGAGAGAAAAAAAAACTGAATGATCACCAGCATATTAAGTTTGCTTGATTTTTGCACGTTTCACTTTGCAGCCCATCTTATTCATGATAAAGTCTTTCTGTGAAGGGTTGTGTGGCTACTCTGCTGTACAGTCTGTGTCTAGCTTGTATACCTTTAGACCTTGTCTCTGGAAAAGCCATACTTTGATTAGGAGTTTCCCCCTATTTTTTTGTTCAGAGGGATAGAAAGCTTTGGCTTTAGCTGCTGACAATTAAGACAGATAGTTAAAAAAACATTGCTGGAACAGATTTTGGCTTACTTTGAAGTACTATCTCTCTTCAGAGAAAGTAGGAGAAGATCCTGCTGGGCACTGCACCACTCATGCACCATTAAGATCCAACATCAAGTCTGCTTGTTGTGAGCAAAGCCACTCAGCCTGGGCCCTGTGGGACTAACATGGCTTTAAGCTGTCTTTGCATCCTGCTGTTCTTGGATTAGTTGACTACCGACCAGACGTATGTCAGCCTCCCCAGACTGAGATGCTGGGAACAGCTTTAAGGAAAAGAGGGAAAATTAGGGAAGAATTTATCTGCATGGTTAAATACAGACTTGTCACATCTCATTTGCTTGCTTCTTGGTCTTTTGCAACTTGGTGCCCAGCTGTACCATCTCAGCACCTTGTGAGCACAGGACATCTCAGATAACAGAGTGATGTGCTGCTGAATCCCTGCCTTTGAAGAGGGACCCAAGACTCAGATGAACCAGTATTCCCAAAACTCAGCTTCCAGCCACATAGTCCTGCATACAACTATAATGTACCCTTACAGCCTTAAGGTCATTTGACTCATTGCGGTGGGGTTTCATTTGTTTGAGTTGAGTGGTCTGTAAGTAAACTCTGTGGGGCTCCTTTCCTTCACTGTAGATAGCATTTTTTTTCCCACTTCCTGAAATTGTAAGTAACTCAGTGCCACTTTCTTTCTTACCTCAGTAATTTTCTTCAGTAAAAGTCAGGGGAAAACCCTTTTAGATGGAGAAAGCAACTTTGAGGACTGAGAAACCCAGAACAGTGCTTTATGCTACCTCATGTCTTTGAGGTCACCTCTCCTCCTTCCTACCCTCTGCTCCCCAGAAGGGGAACCTTTACACCTCGTAATTCCCACTAAAGCTTCTTTGCTTCTGCTTCCATTTTAATAATTTATTTACAGAAGCTGTCTTTTCTGGAAAATCTACAGGATGTGCCCTGAGCTCACCTATGTATTTTTAAAGAGTGTTTAGCTAATTCCGCTGGTGTGAATGATGAGATTGATTAGGGGCATGAAGACCCATTAAAACAAAGAAGGAAGAGGTCATTCATTATCCTATACCACTGCGTACTGCTTGGTTTCCAGCAATTAAGAATACATGAAATACAGGACAGTTGGAAGTGGACACACAATCCTTTCTTTTACCGTAACGCAGACTCTATCCCATGTAATTTAACAGTGACCTAACAATCCTGCTTGTATTTCACAGGCTCCTGTTTTGAAGTGTGATATTGTTAGCACTCAAGATACAATGGGCATTATATTTCAGCACTTTCTAAATTACAAATAATTGTCTCCATACTGCTCAGTTTTGTGTAAGGAAAGAGCAAGATTTCCACATTAACCGTCCAGGCTTGGTGGTGCCATGCCTGTCAAGTAGTGGGCCGTGCTCAAATTCCCCATTACATTTCCACTGCTTTTTGGGATTCATAGATATTTATTCTCAGCTAAGGAAGTTTGAGGACACAGGTTAACCTGTTGGAAATGTGTGGGAATGTCTCACAATAAGCAATCTGTGACTGCTTTGGCTTAAGGTAAAATTTAGCATCCAGGGGAGCCTGCAGAGGAATAAAGACGTGCTTTCTTTCCCCCTGCGGTGCGCGGAGCTGGGGCTGGGAGGTGAGGGTGGAACAACACAGACAGTGTTCCCGGACAGCCGACTGCCTCCCCTGCTGTAGTTTTCCACAGTGGCACAGGCAGCAATCTACAGAGGCAAGGGAAGCCTTTAAAGGAAAATTATGTGCATAGAGAAAAAGAAAATAAGGCAGGGTAGTGACTCCCAAGCCAGCATCTTTGCCATGTGCCTTCAGTCAGTCTCCAGGCAACTGGGAACGTAACAAGGACACAATGAGTCAGAATCAAACAGTGCCATTTCTGCACCTTTGTACGGAAGTCTGTATATATTCAGTCTCTATGAGGCCAGTCTTAGTTTCCTTATCATAGAATCATAGAATGGTAAGGATGGAAGGGACCTCAAAGATTATCCAGTTCCAATCCCCTGCCATAGGCAGGGACACCTCCCACTAGCACAGGGCACTCAAGGCCTCTTCCAGCCTACCCTTGAACAACTCCAGGGAGGGAGCAGCCACAACCTCCCAGGGCAACCTGTGCCAGTGTCTCACTACCCTCACTGCAAAGAACTTCCTCCTAACATCCAGTTTCAATCTCCCCTCTGCCAGTTTAAACCCATTGTCCCTTGTCCTGTCATTGCAAGACCTTGTAAATAATCCCTCCCCAGCCTTCCTGGAGGTCCCCTTCAGATACTGGGCGGCTACTCTAAGGTCTCCTGGAAACCTTCTCCAGGCTACAGAGCCCCAACTCTCTCAGTCTGTCTTCGTAGAAGAGCTGATGCAGCCCTCTGATCATGTTCGTGGCCCTCCTCTGAACCCACTCCAACACTTCCATGTCCTTCCTGTGCTGGGGGCTCCAGAACTGCACACAGGACTCCAGGTAGGATCTGAGGAGAGCAGAGCAAAAAGGCAGAATCCCCTCCCTTGCCCTGCTGCCCACACTGCTCTTGCTGCAACCCAGCACACAGTTGCTGTCTGGGCTGCACTCACACTGCAGGCTCATGTTGAGCTTTCCATCTCCCCAGACCCCCAGGTCCTTTTCCCCAGGGCTGCTTCCCAGCCATTCACCACCCAGCCTGTATTTGTGCTTATCCATATTAATGTATTAAATCCAGAGAGTGGCAGGCACCTTGGCCACTCTGTGCACTCAACACAGGCTCCTCAGCCAGATCTCCAACTGGAGCAGCTGGCCGTTTGCAGAACATCATCACTGCTTCTACCAGGCTCCTCTGCGGCCAGTGTCAAAGCCTACAGCTTGTTTCCCAAAGACTCCTTTAATTTTGCAGCTTTTCCAAGGCTTTGTGCTGAGTCCATTCATCTTCCTTTTGTGGATTCACATCTGGCCTTGGCTTTGAAAGGCAAAGGTGCACAGAGATGGCTAACAGCTCATCTGAAAAGAGGTCCCTGAACTTTTGAGTGCGCACAGGGATTACAGGCAAGGGACACACAGTATGCTTGGATTTATTGGCCCTGCCTTGGCGGTGATGTTGGCAGTACCTGTGCTTGGCACAGGTCAGCACTTTGCTGAATGCCTGGTCTTGATGCTGGCACTGCTGCTGCAGACAGCACAGCTTGCTATTTGGCAGTAGGAAAACACACACTGAGGTAGCTTTATCTGTTTTAGGTGCGTCACTGGAACTGGCTCAATGCGGATACAATAAAAGCACACTTTAGAGTGAGGAGGAAACTGCCGAAAGAGAATGCTTTGCAAAAAAAGTATGAAGGGAATTTCCAGTGGTCACAGAGGCCCAGCTAGTTACAGTCTCTGGCAGGGATGGTCAGTCCTCAATACTAAACCTTCAGAAAATGTCAGTATTTGTGATTTTTTTTGTTTTTTCTTTACGGTGAGGACACTGTGAAGGTGATTGATAAGTGTAAGAAATCATGAGCACAGTTTGCATTGTTTGGGTCTGCAAAATGTTAATGGGCATATCTGGAACCACTGAACATCTCCAAGCTGGGCTCCTGTGGGAAGACCACTGGCCATGGGACTCTCCAAATCTCTTGAGGCCTCTCTGTTATTTCAGATATTGCTACCTTTTGTAGCCCTAGTCCTGTCAAAAACTTCCAGCAAAGAAAGAGCAAGGGAAATAAGAAAATTAAACCCCAGTGTTTATTGTTTCCTTTGACTCTATCCGCTTTCTGTTGGCAGCAACTGTAGTGGACTGGTGATGAACCAACCTAAACAAACAGCACTGTGGAACTGGTCAGTTTTAATAAAGGTGACAGTTTAAGCACTCAGGATCCCTGCAGTATTTTTACTGTAAAAAAAGGCTACTCTTCACTGAGTGTTGGCCCTCAACTAATGAGTGGAACCAAGACAAGGGGTGGACCCTTCCCTGCCAGCAGTACAGACAGTGCCCAATTCATGACATGCTCTCAAGAGCTCCCTTCTCCTCCCTTCTCCTTGTGAGACAAGGCAGGAATACCATGACAAAACCTCAGGGTTTTGATGTAGGTAAACCCCAAACCAGGGTATTTTGTGTAACGCACTACTGTTGCTCTGTTAGCTTGAAATGGGAATTAATTGTCAGGTTCTCATGGTTAATGCAGTGGTATGCAGCCTCTCCTTGTTAGTGTTGGACTGTCATTGGCAGTTACAGCATATCACCCTTTCCAAAGAGAAATGCCCCCTTGTCATCAGGGGTTGTAGCAGCCAAGATATCAGTCTTAATTTAGGTAGTCTCTAGATCTGTTCATCTCCATGTATTATGTTTTGACTTGTCTAGCCAAGATAGAACATTTCATTTTCTTTAATGGTGCAACACCTTTTTTTGTCCTCATCTTGGGTGTCCCTTGAAAAATAGGCTTTTCTGGAAAATAAAAATACGTTTTGAGGAAAACAACAACAACAAAGAAATTCATGTATTAAACCAGAAAACTCTACTTACCTTACAACACCCAACTGTGAGGGTGATTCAAAATAGATTTGTTAACCATACAGTCTTGATTCAAACCAAAAGACTTCATTTCGTGGATAAAGCTCCACATTTATTTTTTTAATTCTGGTACGTGTTCTTTTAGTCTGCTGCTGCAAAAAAAAATCGCTGTAGTTTATTTTACCTTTTCATTACTTCTTTCCCCTTCCCCCATTTTTTACATTCACCTTCAGTCTCCATGATCTATAAAAACAACCCTAATTCTCTTCTGCTCTGGATAAAGCGGTAGCTATTATAAACTGGAAGAAAAAGCCCCTTTCATAATGTTGATATTGGATGTTTGTTTAATTTCAGTAGGGCTTTCTAAAGGTGTAATGCAAGTAGAGTTTATTACTATTTGAGTCTTTAATTGCTGTAGTAATATTTTTTTACAGCTCCTTATTTTTATGTTTAAGAGTCCCCAGACACTTTGATTTATTGGCATTGGTGAATGATTGATAAATGATTGTGGTTAAACAGAAAAACTTAAAGCATTGTATGGAATAGAAGTGGTGCCAGAATGGCCATGCCTGACCCACCAGTACATTTAATGTGATGCATACGATACAGCTGCTACAAGCTACAGCCAAAGCTACCACAAATATCAACTGTTCCCTGGGAAGGGACTAAAAATATAAAAACAATAAGAGTGGGGTTTTTTTCCTGCTAATCAGGAGGAGTGTGGGGTTTTCTATTGCTGTCTAGCTTTTCATTTCAGTGTCTCAAAGTGTTTATGTCTGGAATATTATGACCACATGGGAAAAAAAAAAAAAGGTTACAGACAGGGTTTTCACAGGAACCTGAAACAGTTAGGCACCTAATTTCTGCGCTGTTTCTATGGAAGTTATTTATTTTTGTCTCTCAAGTTCCTTTGAAATAGCAAACAAGAGTTTCTGTTGTTGAGCATTCATTCACACTTCCACTGCCATCGGTTGGTATTCTGCTTAGAGACAGATTAGAGATTTTGGGCTTGGATGCCTGGCAGAACCTGTATTTTTATATTACTCATATTTTTAACCTAAATTCCAAACAATTTACACTTAGCAGAGTAAGAAGTAATGACTACTTATTACTGGGTAAATGCAGAAAATGCTTCTGCTGGTAGCACTCTCCATATGTAAGACCGCACATACTAAATCACTTTGGGATGCTTTTCTTTCTTCAGGTCTCACAATATATTGAAAAGTTGGTGTTTTAAGAGGAAAAACACAGGGATAAGCATGCATTGCCTGTATTGGAGGAGGAAAGGTCGAACACCACAAACACTGAACAATCGATCGCTCACTTTTCCCGTGCCCATAGCTTCTTACTTAATTCCTAGCTTTTAAAACTCCTGATACCCTTCCCTCTGGTGTATGTTTAGGCAGCAGTAGCCTCTGGGGAGACAAGTGGGTGCTCCTGTGGGACCAAGTCCATGGCATGATGCAGATCCAGCCCAAATGGCTTTGAGTTCATGGCAGTGTATTGTGAAGCCGTGAAGGGAGCTGGGAACAGGTTATCACCGCCAGTGCTTCTGTCCAGTCAATGAGTGGGTCTGATTCAAGCAGGACTGGGGCAGGGCAACCAGAACTACCTGTTTCAGCAGGAGTCCCCCATTAAACCAAACGAAGCGTGATACAGAGCTGCACCCTGAGAGGCACCAGCTGACTTCAGCTGGGATCTGGAGCAAGCCCAACTGTGGCATATGTTCACAATCAAAAAGTCATTACAAATTCACATTGACAAGTTACTCAGCTTGGAGCCTGTCTGTGAAACTGTGTGCTCTGGACGATGCAGTAGCTCAGGCTCAATGTTCCTGGTAATCTTTGCTAATCCTATGAATCTGCAGGAGCAAGGAGAAGGGTACTTGCTCTGGTTGGGTTTTTATTTTCTTAATCTTTAGGGAATAATTTCCTTTCCACAGGCTTGGTACAGATGTCTTCTGAAGGGCTTAGCTCTGAACATGATCTTTCTTGGCACACATTCTGATGAAACTCAGTATGGAAAAAACAAAGAGTAATTAATTTTGTCCCTTCGTTAATCACGTAGGTCAGTGCAGTCATCTGGTTTGAACTTGGGTTTTGGTTGATAGATATAAAGGTCATTAAAAGGGTTGTGCGTGAGTCCCCTCACATCAAAATGCAGCCCATAGGGAATCCATAGGAAATCCATAGGAAGCAGATTGTCATAGGCACCTCAGAAGTGCGAGTGAGGTACACAGTGATGTGTGATGAATTAGATCAGAACATGTTTACTATGCCTTTATACAGCACCCTGGCAATGAAAAATAATTTGATGCTGAAAAAGCAACAAGTCCGAGCTTGCGGTAATTTGCCGCTGGCAACCACACTTGCGCTTGGTGTGGTGTGACTGACAGGTACTGCAGGCTTTTCCACGAACACTAGTGCTGCTTGAAGGCACAGTGGGCTTCACTTTCCTTTGTGGGAAGCTCAACAGTCCTGTGAAATATTTCTCTTGGTCTTGCCCACCACTTAAAGAGCATGTCACCAGCACCTGCTTCCCAAGGGACTAGGCTCTCACTGGTGCTCTCCCGTAACATAACAGCGGGAGGTCATGCACTTTTGTGTGGCAGCTTTCACTGATGATGTAGATTTGAATAAAGTTTGTGCTGCCCTACCTACCAAAATCTCTCTGCCACCCTTCTTGTTACTGCTTTTCCAAAGGTGCAGACAGCCCGTGGAGGAAGCAGAAGAGAGAAGTGGGAAAAGATGATTGTGAAGTCCACTTTTATTGCATCCCAGGGAGAAATCCAGCCCTGGAGCAATTACTTAAGAAACCAAATTCTTAGCAACTTCTCTGTGGTATGACAGCCTTTGGAAAAATTAAAATCATTAAGTAGTCAAACCTTGTTCGGGGTTGAGCTTTGGATAAATCAGCAACTCTTCGAGGCACAATTTTGTTAATTGCCGACAATTACATACTTTGTTTTTACATTAGGCCAGCTGTGCTGAAAGTTCCTCTGCCTCTGGTGCATTTTCCATTTTTTAATGGACTTGATATTAAACCTCAACAATAAGGAGTTTGTTGTTATGTTGGAAAGGAGTTCTCTGTGCGATCTTTAAAATTAACCAGGTGATTTTTAGCTCTTTGGTATTATTTGCAGTTTTGTTTGGTTTTTGATGAATCCCTTCTCGCCTCACCTTGGTGGAGCCTTTCTGGGTTGGAGGTTATTTTTACATGACAAACGCTCATTTGATCCCAGAAAGAAATGCTTCTAGTTTGCATTAACGCAGGTCTGAAAAACTTGGCAGCATACTTTTGGAACATTAAACAGGTTGATAAGGTGTGAAAATATGGGGGTTTAATGTTTATTTGCTGGTTGGTTAAAGGCAGTGTAAACCAATTTCTGAGTTTATTTACTCTCATGCATTTGCTCTGGCATGCAGAATAACCTCACTTTTGGGATATGGGACAAGGACAAACACTGGACTGTGTAAATTAAATGGGTGTGTTTGCCACAGCTGAACATGGCAGTTCCCAAAGTTCAGGATGTGTAAAAATACGCAGTAAAAACACTAATGGCCTGTGCCAGGCAGACAGTGCCTGTGAAGCATGGAGCTTTGAAACACCTATAATAACATTTCCTTTCTTTTTCCTCTTTAGAAAGGGAAATTGGCACAAAAGGAAAAGTCTCCTCTGTATTAAAGTGTGCAGCAACCAAGGGCACCATGGCTGTAAGGTGCAGGTTGCTCTCAGTGAAGAACTGTGTAATACCAACTCAAAGCATCAGGTGTAAAATGGGCAGAGGGGTCCTCAGCATGACCAAACATCAAGCCCATAGTGGCCAAACAATGACTTGTGGTGTCTAGATGACAAGCGGATTTGCCCACGTACCAGAGCCACAGTACCTGGATGAGGGTGGGGTGACTAGATGTCTCACTGCATCCCAGGCCTGCTGGGCTGTTGCTTGGACCTCAGCAAACTTCACTTGAATCTGGCCTGCATGTCTTTGTTTCAAGTCCTGGAGTAAGCAGGTCCAGGACAGGGCATCCAGGGGCTCTCCCAGCCTAGCTCAGTACTGGGAAGTTGACCAAGGCTGACAATGGTTGGACTGACATGCTCTGAAGCAGCCACCAGCAGAGATATGCTGACATACAAGGAATGGAGAGTTTGGATGCCAGTTGTTATCACAATTGTGTTAGGTGCTAGCTGCCACCTTTGCCAGCACAGCAAGCATCTCATTGCATTACCATGCTTTCTGTCCCTGTCTCCTTACCCTAGTAGCTCTCAAAAAACCCCAATACAAGCGAGAGTTAAAAGAAATGCCCTGTTGGGAGGGGGGCTGACTGTATTGCAACAGTGTAGCTTTAGTCCTCACCAGAATAACTTTTCTTTCTTTTTAATACCTAGTGCAGGAGGTTGGTGCTCTTGTGTATGAGTAATAAATGTGTGTCTTTCTGAGGCTCTCCATAAAATGAAACCTGCTGTGGAACTGGTCCAAAGCCTATTGGAGCAAATCACATGAACTCCCATGAATTTGGCAGAGTTTATGAATCAAACCCTATAGTTTTCTGTACATTACAAACAGAAGACTCTGTGTTACTATTCTTGGTGAGTCACTTGCTGTTAGATAGCTCTTAATGGGGGAATGGCACTTTCAGTCAGCACCTTCCCCAAGGACTACCTCTCTGCACCTTTAGAAAAGCTACTTCTGTTCTTTGGAGCAGATTTTCATTTTTGCAGTTCCCATAATTAACCATTTAGTGGAGAAACTTTTCTGGTGTTTTGGGTTTTTCTCTCTTCCTCCCCTAGACATTATTGTCTCTACTAGGTGAAGTCCAGAAGAATAAGTCTGTGTTTGAGTGTGTGTTTGAGAGAGAAAGGTGACCTCTCTCTCAGTTCGCTAATGAACCAGGTGGCCTACTGTTATTCATAAAGCACCAAATCCTGTTCATACTGTACTGCTTTAATCTCTTGCTTCTACCAAGTAATCTCACTAAAGAAAATGTGTGCAGCTTCTTTCTCTAAATTTGTCTTCACCAGTTTGCTTGCAGTATATTTTTAAGTTACATATTTTACATATAACCTCAATGTAGTTTTCAAATCCTCTACTCATTTTTAATTTGCAATACAGTTGTGCTTCAGGTATCTGATCTGACTTGCACACAGTGTTGCTTTGATTTTCCCTTTGCTAAATGCTGTTGCCCAATTAAAGACTTGAACTGGAACCTGGTAGGATTAGCAGTTGGTTTATTTTTTTCTGACTTAACTAGACTTTGGAAATGCCACTCCACTTCTAGTAGTCTGGATGCAATCAATGCTGAGGGTTTTTTGAGTTTCACGTTAACTTAAGCCAAACTGATGCTAACAAAAGCTTTATTCTACTGACTCTAGTTGATATTTGAGGCTGTATAGATATTTGTCAGGGGAAAAACTTCTACTTGGGGAGAAAAAAAAAAAAAAAAAGGAAAAAAAAAAGGTGCTTTAACTATCCTGCTTTGACTATTCCCTGGAATATTCCTTCAGGCCTTTCTGGAATAGTTTCATCCTGAATTACTGACACACTTCATAAAATTATGGTCAGGTCAGGGAGTCTTTCTCCCAGATCCCAACAGAGATGTCTGATTCCTCTCCTGCCTGAGCGGGACTATTGCCAGACCTCTGTAAGGAAAATCCATTCCTGTTTTATAGAAGATGAAAAAAATAGTGCTCCTCCCTCCTTAGTATTTTAAGATACACTTTAAAACCCATCAGCTGATTAGGTGTAGATTGCTTCTTACTCTGTGCTTCTACACCTCCTGGCTCAGTGGGATTCTGATGAAGTCTGGCGATGTCTTTCTTGAATAATGTTTTTTTTTCCCTACTGTAAAATGATCCTGAGTTTCTGGGTTTGTTTTGTAAGGACTTTTCTCCTGTGTTTCAGCACCGAGTCTAAGAGTCTGTTCAGCTGCTCTCTGCCTTATACATCTCCTCACTTAAACTGTCGAACTGAGAAGTTGTTGCTTCACATTTGCATTCTGGAAATGTCACCGGAGCCCGCAAGGCATTCGATTTTGTGAGGATTTGTTCAAACGTTTATCATTGACTGCTGCTCAGGGGGGATTGGTGTTTTAGCTGCTGCTGGCAGAGGAGATGCCAACAGGCTGCTCAAGCCCACTGGAGGCTGCAGCTTGGAAACCTCTGCTGCCTTTGCTTTTGAGTTTTGACATGCTCAACAGCTGATTAAAGAGACTCAATCCAGTGAATATTTGTAGTCCGCACGTTCTTCTGTTTATGTTGGAGGCATGGTTGGAGGCATGCTGCCTCATAAGTGGTCTTAGAATGTGACTTCTATGTTAAAGACAAAGTATCACCTGTGGTAAGCAACATGTTTAGACTGAAGGGTCCTATGATGCCACAACAGCACAGTCAGGCAAGCTGGCAGGTCTTGCCTTGCACAAGGCACTACTATTTGTCAGCTTGATAACCAGGCAGATTCAGGCACTTCTCCTGTCTGCTTACCAGGGCACCTTGGTCATCTCTGCACCTCAGGCTCCTTGCCTCTTAAATGTGTATAGTGATATCTGCTCACATTGGAGAGGCGTTGTGAGAAGAAATGATGGATTTGCAGGACACATTGAAAAATGGGAGATGGTTACTTTTATGACCCGTAATGACCCAGGGATTTTCTGTGTGCACAAAATGCTTTGATCACATAAGCCTCAAAGTGAACGTAGTTTCCAAGATACTGTCAAACTGGATACTTGCTAAGTAGCATTATCCCACTCGTTAGCTTTCAAAGGCAGCTTTCTTGTCATTGGCGCCCATCAGGAATACCTAGGGGCTGAGTAAATCACACACTGGATTCTTAATCAGTCAGTAACAATAGCACTGTTTTTATTTTATTTGGCATCATAATGCCAAATTTGAACAAAACACTGCTATTAATTAATAACTTTTAATAAGCCCTATGTTGTAGATGGTAATTATTATCCTCACATACAGGCAGAGAAGTGGAAATTCAGAAGGTTTTGGTGAAAGCGTAGTGTCACATTAAATCCCTTGTCTTCTGGCACCCTGTCCTGATTTCCAGCAACAGACATCTCATTCAGTCCTCCACAAGGAAAAAGATGCTAAACTGATGGGCTTTTCGAAAATACAGATTTGGGACTCTGAGTCTGTTAGCAATAATCCCCTCCCTGCTGCTTCCAGCAGAGTTGGAGGCCCCAGCATGAGGAAGACCACTTGTCCACCTAGGGGATCATTAGCCCAAAAGGTTTCCAGGTTGCAATTATTAGCTCTTAAAGATCTTTTTTTTTTGACAACTGGTTACAGATATTAAACAGGGGAAATGGAACTGTCAGAGAAATGATACTTAAAACTGCTCTTTGGAAAAATGCAGCAATCTGATCCTTCTTGATTTCATCTGGATTGGCATGGTAACAAGCATCATTTCTCTCTTTACGACCTCCAGCCTTCCCTCTCCACCCCCCAGCTTAAACTTTATGTCTGCTATAAAATGTTGTTTGAGAGATGCTGTCACATCCCTGACATGATGATGCATAGCAGTAGTAGCACAATAGGGATTGTAAGTGTCTGGAGCACAGGACATATCTCAGGAGCAATTCCAGAGGTGAAACGAATGGAAGATGTGTTTTGCTCCTGTGCTAATTTGCTGTCTGGAAGAAGGCTCTGCTGCAGCACCATGGAATCGTTCCTATAGCCAAGTTTTATAATAATAACTGGTCAAGCTTAGCACAAGCAAGCACTTAATTTCCTTCTGTCTGAGACAGACGCTAGTTTTGTTCTTCTTTCATATTATAGGGTCAACCCCTATTATCTAAACACCCCAGAATCTCCACTCTGGAAGCCAGGGCTGCACCAAGCCCTTGTACTCCTTTTCCATCCCATGCTGCTGCAATCTCTTTGCTACCAGCAACTGCACAGGGTCGGTTTACCTGTATATACAGAAGGGACATCTCTTCTTTGCATTAATGGAAGCTGGAGGTTGAGGTTGTTTTCCAGAGGAAACTGTTGGCTGATGAGGCTTCTGCCTCTGCTGGCATCCAGAGGCATGGCAAGATGGAGGGACCATCTCCTACCAAAATCATCCTTGGCCCAGTTGCATCTGCAGGTGCCCCCCTTTTGTGAGGGTGGTAACAGGAAAGTGATTTTGCCTCTGCTGAGGTCCTCTGAGGGTGACTGAAGAAATGTAGGATTTCACTTGCTCTTTAAACTCTCGGTGCAGTCATAGAATGGTAGGGGTTGTAGGGGACCTCTGGAGATCATCTAGTCCAACCCTCTGGCTAACACAGGTACACCTAGATCGAGTTGCACAGGAACGCATCCTGGCAGGATCTGAAGGTCTCCAGAAAAGGAGATTCCACAGCCTCTTTGGGCAGCCTATCCCAGTGCTCTGCCACCCTCAAAATAAAAAAGTTTCTCCTTAAATTGGAGTGAAACCTCTTGTGTTCTAGTTTGTACCCATTGCCTCTTGTCATGTCACTGTCCTACCACTGAGAAGAGCCCAGCCCCATCCTTATGACCTCCACCCTTTAGATAATTACATGTATTTGTAAGATCCCCTCTCAAGTCTTCTCTGACAGAACCATTGGTCCTTTATAAATTGAATTCTTGGAGGTTCACATAGCTGTAGAGGCTGAATTATAACCAGTACATCTCTCGTGCACAATCCAGCTCTGACAAAACCATTGCATTCATAATGACTCATTAGGGTCTGGAGTTTTTTTTCTTTTATCTTTATGTTTGTCTGGATTGACTGCAGGAAAGAGTGCCTGTTTTGAAATGGATGGAAGTCTGAGTAATTCCTAAGTTTGAAATGGGTGGAAATCTGAGTAATTCCTAGGGTACCAAGCACAATCTGCAAACATTGATTAAATCAATGAAGCAGCACAAGTTGTACCCGATGCATAGGGAAGCCTACAACAGATTTCCTTGTTCAGACCTTGATCATACAAATTTGCCAGCACAAATGGAAACCTCCACAGACTTAGGATATGCAGACTGCACAGGCTGCATAGTGTTGTCAGCTCCTTAATAGGCTGCAAACTGTTTTGCAGCGGGACACTGGAGCATGACTGCTCTGCAAGAGGCCTTGGAGCTAAACTCCCCAGAGCAGCATTTGAGTGGTCATTGGGATTGAAACAAATGATACATTGAAATTACCCATGCCCACTCCTGCAAGGTTTCAGGCAGCCTTGCTTTTATTTTTGTTTGTTTGTTTATTCATGTATTTAAAAGAGGAAGGTATTTCAGTGCTCGTGAAAAGCCAGTACCCAGCAGGACTGGGAACAGCCTGAAACGATGCTGGCAGGCGCCGGACATTTCTCTTACCCTGCCAAAGCACCTCAGGCTTTCCTGACAATAGGCCTATTCCTCTCCCATACCCCTACAGGGCAATGACTGAAAATTGCACCTCTGTGTTGATTTCTTCTTGTTTTTAAAATATATAGCATGTATATGTTTTAGTCTTTATTAGGCATCATTAAAAAGTAAATGAAACAGGAAACAACAAATGAAGCTTTTTATTTCAAGCAGAGCAGGGTCAAACAAATGATCAGTCCTGCAGTTGGAGGAGTGAATATAGTGGTTACAAAAAGCAGATCAGAAAACATACAGAACCGCTTTAGAAAAACAGAAAGAGAAAAAAAATAAAAAGAAAAACCCAAATCAGGGGAACAAGGAGTTATTCAGCTGATCAAGTGATAGACGCAAATGAAGGGGACAAGGAGTGCAAGACCTTGCAAAGAACAGCATTTCATTCTAAATAGCCCAGCTTAAACCTGTTTATTGGAAGAGAGTTTATAGTGAAAAAGGCAGGATATATTACTGTGCCTGTCAGCAGTGACAGGGCATAAAGAACAGCAGTGTTTGATCAGGCTTTCACAGGTAATGTAATGTTTCCACTAGGAATTAAGCATAAACCTTTTTTTAGGTTTATAATGCAGGAGTAGAGACGGAGTTGTAACAAACAATAGTTTAGTGCATGTTTGCAGTTCAAAACAGAACACTAAAAAACGGTGTTACTGCTCTACAGAGGTAAGGCAACCACACACACACACACACACACACCCCACGTGCACACAGAGCTGAATGATCTGTGCCAGTGTGCAGCAGCCCAGGACACAGAGCTGTAATCAGTTTTCAAACTTTGGAGAGAGCTGTAAATGTTTAATGAAAACCATAGCAATGGTATCATTAGTATGACTCCATGATTTGTATTAGTGTGCCCAAATGAAGGTGAGGGTGTACACTATACACATGCAGGATGAGGAGCTGTCTCTCCCATGGGTTGTATCTGCTAGAGGCTGCTCAAAGCCTGAACAAAGAAATTACATTTGGAGCAGCGTCATGGAGATACAGGACAGGGACCCGAGCTGTTCCCAGGCTCCTGCCATGGCACAGAGGGACACACTGCTGGCTAACTCCTGTACTCCATGACTTCCAGAAAACCAGTGGCCATGGGGAATGCTGAAGATCTGCAAAACCAGGCTTTCTGTCTTGTTGTTCCCTCCCCTGTAAATACATGGAAAAAAGCAAGCACATGAAAAGCATTTTTTAAAAATACATTAATGATTTAAAACTTGCAAAACAAATCTGCAAACTTTCAAGAGTGGTGTCCAGCAAGAGTACATTTTTCTTTAATTAAAAGGATTTTTGCATAGCTCATATCAAATCAATGACAGGTTGGCTTCAGTGTTTGCAGACTTAAGAGCTGACAAATGGCCTTTAAAGCAAAATTTCTTCTCCAGTGGGGACTGCATGTTAGCAGACTGAGGTGAGTGATGTGCAAGAGAGGAGGAACTCTGAGCCCATTTCTGTTATCAACTCATTCTCTGCCTGCAAATTAGCAAAGAGCCAAACTGTGTGGATTTGCCTCTCTCAAAGCTGGTTTTACTAAGCAACATCATGCAGGGATCTCTTGAAATATGCAGCCTAACTCTGAAAGGCCTGAATGAAGTGCAGGAGTCATGATAAGGCACACAAGATAATTGTGGTAGAACTTTTGCATAGTCGTCATTGTTTCTGGTGTCCAGTTTGCCAGTATAGATGTCTCTGTGTGGTACTACGTTATATTATGGAAAGGCCATAATGTCTCTGGAGATCCTGAAGATGCAGACATGCAAGGGAAGGTAGCCTTTTAAAAACTGGATTTGTAGATCTATAATCATCCCTGGACTGGGGATCTTAGCCTGTAGGAGCCACCTGGCACCCTGCAGGAGTTGTATTCGAGCACGGGAGGATGCACAGAGCACCTTCTTCTGTCTTTCTCATCGCAAGACATAAAATATTGTCTCAACACTGTAAGATTAGGTCTGTGAGGGAACAACAGAAGTCAAAATCATGGTGACTGCAATAAAATAGCCTCCACCTCAAACATAGATGTTGTCCTGGGTTGAGATGTGCAGCTGTACCGTTTTAGAGAAGAGATGTGAGGACCAAGGAAGAAGTGCCAGGAGAACTTGGCTGCTTTGGGGTTTGTTTTTATTGTGATTGCTAAGCTGGCTTCAGGATCACCAGAAGTATTTTCTGGCAGTCATGTGTTAAACTTTCTAAGTTTAATGTTGAATTATTTGAGCTGGCATTTGACTTCCCACTGAAGTATTTTTAAAGAATTTCTTTGGCTAATCAAAATCGTATGCTTGAAAAAAAAAAGAAAAATAAAAAGAAAAAAACTAAAATACACAGTGAGAGCTGGGCTAAAATAGAGTGAAATCCACCAAACTGCATTTAAGCTTGGGTTTGGGTATATAAATAGTCATATTGACTTCATCTGAGCAGTTGTCATGATGACAGCTAGCTCACTCTGGGGATTAATGGGTTTGTCATCCAGATAGTGACGGAAGAGATCCCAAAGGTCTGGTGACACTGCAGTTAGAAGTTTTCTTCTCACAAATGGAGTTAGAACTGTGCTTATGGAAAAATTAGAGCAAAATTCTGCCCCCAAAAGAAATCATTAGCAACCCTTATAATGATGAGGTTCAAGTCACATTTCCTTAGAAGACTCAACGTGCATTTCTCTTTGCCCTTTTAAGTAATGGGCAGACTATTTCTTTTCTAGTCTATAGAAGACCAGTGGATTTCCCTAGATATGTCCCTACTTCGCCCTCTAGAGATTTCCATTTATAGTTTTTGAAATATTGGTTAATAATGCAGACAATGTAGGCCGTGGTACTGCAAAGCTGAGCATGTCAGCACCAAGCAATTGCCATACAGGAAGCTTAAATTGGAGTTGTAAGTGGCTTGGTAGCAGTTGAGCTGACTACTTGATTTCTTCAGCTAATTGGCCAGTTTAATGACAGAACTGAAAATGTATCTGAGGTGAGGAAAGGATTTAAAAAAAAAAAAAAAAATTTTTTTTTTTTTAATGGAGTAGAAAAAAATAATTCTTTTGCATATTACTTTTTCTTCACCCACCAGTGACTTTAAAATGTTTTTACTGATTAAACATTTTGACTTCTTACTTGCTAAAAAAAAAAAAATTTTTTTTTTTTTAATGGAGTAGAAAAAAATAATTCTTTTGCATATTACTTTTTCTTCACCCACCAGTGACTTTAAAATGTTTTTACTGATTAAACATTTTGACTTCTTACTTGCTAAAAAAAAAAAAATCTTATTTTGATTGAAATAGTTTGGTGACTTTATGGGCAGATTTGTTTGGCCTGAGGTATATTTTAAAGGAAAAAGAGTTGCCGCAGGAAATTTACCCTACTTGCTTGCATTTCTAAAATCCTTTCTGCTTCCTTGGACAGTAGTTAACTTACTTCCACTTTATTTTTCTTCAAGGGTAAGATAGAGGTGATCCAAGTCTTTTTAATACAATAATTATAATTTTTCTCAGTGAGTGATATGATTTACTGAGTTCAGGTGCTTTTGCTCTAATGTATATTGCTGGATTGGCTGGGTCCTGGTATTAGCTTCTAGACTCCCTATAAAATCAGGCCAAGTTTCAGTCAGATCATCTGAAAGATGTTAAGGTTTCCAACCTACTGGTGAAACTGAAATACTTTAGGCAGTCATTTATTTAGATTAGAAACTTTAGCGTGGCAGCATATCCCCAGCACTGACACAAAAAACGATGCTCTGGTAAACTGGAGTTTCAATGAGTCAATCTCATCTGTTCAGGCTACAAATGAAGAATGTGGCAGTACATGCAGGTACATAATAGCAGCTCTCAGAAAAGATCATTTCTGGAAATGCTTGTTGGCTACTGCTTCCACAACCTGAGATCAGAATAATGTAGCAAGAGGTGGTATGACAGTGTGGCAGGTGCAAGAACTGTTTGGGAGCAGTGACATTATCCTAGTTTTGTTCTTTGCTGCAGCTTGCCTGTACATAATTAAGGTTGAAAAAGGCTTGGTTTTCTTCTTCTAGAGTATAAAATGTCTAACAGAAATGGAAGACAGAATTTTTCTCAGAAATATTGTCCTGTTTTCAGTGCTGGTTCGATGTAGCTGTATTGTCATATGTCAGAGACTTGGGTTATTTCTTCAGCTTCTCGGTTGATAACTACAGCTTTGGTATGAAGAAAATATAAGATTAGATAGTCTACATTTCAAAAAAGCATTTTACCAATTCAGGAAGCAGCAGATGCTTTATTCTTTGACTCCTTAGTAGCACTCTGTAATGTTTAGGTTCTTCTTTGCTTGTGACTATAGTTATTGAAGGAAAACAAGCTTTGTGCAATTTGATGTAAAACTTCTGCCAGGATAGTAGGTGGATTATTCACTGGTGCTTTAAATTTAAGTGCAAAACTAGTATTTTCCATGAGTTAGGTGTCTGGTATCTTGAGACCATGCCTTTAAGCAATTGATGTTATTATGAAGGTCTTGATGAGAGCTGCTAAAGGGCTCAAACGGGGCGAGAGGCTTGGGAGTGCTCCCAGATCCTGCCCAAGGAAGGGTGGCTGGCTCAGGAGGACAGCATCGTTGCCAAGAGAGGGGTCCTGAGGCTCATGAGACTCGGGAGCTTTTTGGGACCTTGAAAGCGGACTGCAACTTCAGACACTCATTTATTCAGCAATGTGAATAGGAAATTCTTGTTGCCTTCATGGAGATCTCAGTGCATGATGTGCTGCATGGCAGAACAAGCAATATTTGGCCATGTACTTAATCTGTTTGCTGCTAGTTTGATTTCATGACAACCCTGCAGTGCTGCAGAGGTGCTATGATTCAGAGGCCAAAGTTATATCTGGATGCAAAAAACACCTGTAGATGGCCCTTGGTGTGCCACCACCAGACTGGCACTGGTGTGGGGCTTGCCCTGTGTCTTCTCAGAGGTAGACTTTTTCTTTAGCAGACCTGTCTGCACACCTGCAAGCATCTGTTGTGTGCCTGGATATCTCTTTGTCTTGTGACACTGGTTTGGAGGTTGTGTGATCACATGTCCTCCAAACCATTTCTTGACCCCCTCCAACCACAGAAACCTGCAGCTTTGCTGTGATGTGAAGCTTTCATCTGCATTTCATGTGGGAATGGAATATTATGCTGAAATAATTGTACCAATTCAATGCCTTCTGTGAATGTTGGTGCAGGCTCTATTTAACTTTGCAGTGGTAGGAGCAGAAGGATCATTTAGATCTCATACCTGCATATGCATAATAGGCTCCTGCTTGTGGGCTGCCCGATTAGGCATGATCTTGAGTCATTACTATGCCCATTTAGTGCTTCTGAATTGAAACTCTGTAGATACATGTGATGATAATCTCAGTCCTGTGTGCTCACTGGATAAATATATCTTTAACCTCACCAAATGCAGAATGTTGTGTGCTGGGGACGCTTAGTGGCACTTGCTACATAGGTGGCCTTCCCAGTGCTCCTCTCCAACCACAGTGGCATGGAGCAACCCCTGGGACAGGCTGCCCATGATGTGGTTGAACTGATGGGACAACCTAAGCAGAAGCATCTTGGTGAGATAAATGCCTGCTGCCCTACTGGCGTGGTATGACAGGGCAAAGACTGAGATTTGGGTAACTGCTAGGAGGCTGTTGCAACCACCAGCTCCATCCTTGGAGACAGCTGTCTTCAGCCTCCTTCTAACTGTGCCCACTTCTCTGCCTTCCCCATCCTCAGTCCATTTTTCCAGGTGCTGAAAATGCACTTGTCCTTCCTTTTGTTTTTACCAGTGGTTGCTGGGAGAGGGAGGCTGGTGTTTTGGTTTAATTTCTCTAGGAGCTCAGTCCTCATTGATACTTGCCAACTCTGAGCTCTTAAAGCAGAGATGCTTTGAGCCGAGTGCAGAAATGTCTGCAAGGGGAAAATTGAGCTGGCTGGTTTTGCTTTAAAAATAAAATAAAGGTCCTGCTAAAATTCATCCACGGGCCAAGGAACAAACATGATAAATTGCAGCCTAGAGGGTAGTTCTTCTGGAAAGGTAAAATTATCTAAAAATAGCACCTTAGAATGAAAGTGCTTCATTGACAATAACTACAGTGTTGCTACGGTGACACTGGAAAAAAAATGATCATTGATACTTAGTGCCACAGAACTGTTTCCCCACCCTCCCCTGGCATGAATCAACTGCTAGTATTAAAGTTACAGACAAATTTTGTGTTACATTTCAATATTTTTCCTTGTCTGAATGCTTTTCTGTTCTGCTGCACGTCCCACAGACAAATGAAACACCATCAGAGAAAGGCAGTGAAACAAAATTTATTGGTCAGCTTGGTGCGATCCGTCTACATTTTGTCTCTATTGCAACTCGGAGCTCTTTCTTTTTATCAGAACAGCTTGCTTCAAGAACAAAGAGCCAGCAGTCTGAATGAGACCCAAAGATAACAGCTTGATGGGACTGCTCATACATTTGAGGGGTTTTTTACCTGCAGCAAGTAGAAGACATAGGGCTGGTAAAATCCAAAGCGTTTTGTTTCAACAAGTTCAAGTTAAATACCTCCCAAGGTAGATGCTATCCTGCTTTGTGAGGATTATGAGAGATGAGAAAGCTGAAACTCCAAGTTCCTTTTAAAGAAAACATAGTTTGACAATAAAAGAGCTTTTCTTTCCGCATGCACATCAACAAGAGAAAAGCTGGGTAATACCCTTCTGATACACTCAGCCCATTCAGGCTCAGTGTAGGAGATTTGAAATGCAATGCAGATTCAGAACGTCTGTGGCTCTGCAGGGACTTTATTTGCAGGCAAGTAAAGCTTCAGAATCTTTTGTGTGACAGCTGAAACCTTCTTAACCGTCTGCCCTAGGTAAAACTGGTAAATGGCTCTGTTTAAACAGCAGCTGCATCTCAAATGTGCTCTGTACAGCTGGCAGCAGACCAGTTGCAGTGTAGATGATATTTTAATTTCCCTGTCAAATACTGTCTGTAATTTGTAGGGCTTGCCTTACACAGGCGAAGCGATATTAAAACACACAGCAGGTACTGTATGATACTTTCTGCCTTCCTTGATTGAAGAGATTAGAGTATGCCAGATACATTGTAGACAATGTTGTATGAATGCGAAAGAAAAATATCTCTGTGTGTTCTTAAAATTAAGCTTAATTTCTAGCTGCATATAGAGTTCTTGTCTCTGATTTTTTTCCATGTTGATTTTGGGCTAGAGCCATCAGTATGCAAAAAATCACTTCTGTATGGTACCTACCCTTACCTAAGGAAGATACAACATCCAAGTCAGTCTTATGTGTTCGAGAAGCAATCTAATTAGATTTCCAGAGGATTTGTAGCCCTCTGAAGATAGGAATTACACTTTATGAAGGGTAGTTTTAAGAGCAATTGACTGGTGGTGTGGAAGGATGGAGTATTGAATGGTAAAGGAGCATGATTTTACTAACTGACTTTCTCCAGGATAATTACTGGGACAAACTGCACTGAATTCTGAGGAGATGGAGGCATCTGAGACTTGTCATGTTACATAATCCTTTTAAAGTGACTTGAACTCTGGCTTTGCTACCTAGAAGGTCTGGCGCTCTCCTTTGTAGCTGGTGTTCCAGTGGTGAGGAAGAACAAGAAAGTACAGGAAAGGGAGGCTTAGGTTTAGCTTTTCATGCTGGATGCAGGAAGATAATGATGAGTTCTTATCATGATGAGGTGCTGAGTGCAAGGATTCAATTCGCAAGAGCATTTACAGAAAGTTCTGAAGGATTTCACAGTGCTTTCCTCCACATGTTTATATATAGCATATTGCTTTTGTTCGGCTTCGCACGATGCTTGGGTATGAAAGGCTGCGTTTCGAAGGGTTTGTGATTAAGGTTTAAAGGGATGCTCATCCAGGCTCCCTGAAAATAATGGAAGAGTTCTTCCTACTTCAGCAAGCTTCAGATCAATCTTACCAACTAGGAAGCTCAAATATCCCTCATGCATCCTAATGCCACAGATTGCCCTGGCCAATAGCACCGGTAACAGAGAGCAGAATTTGCAGTTCTAAATGTCATTCAATGCAGATCTACTTTGCTGCCTGCAGAGACACGTAGAGAAACAGTATGCCAGTGGACAGCAGCATTTGGCACAGCTGCAAATAGGGGATGCAGAAGCTGGGAGTCGTGGCATCCTGTCCAAGGAAGTGGTTTACTTTTCCAGCAGGGTCTGAAATTCAGAGAGAGCCTTGCACAGAGGCCAGATACTGCTTAACTGCTGCTGGGTGACTTGATGCCTCTTTGAGAGTCAGCCTCTTCCAGCCACCACTGAAGTTCTGTTGCTCTCTGCATCCCCTGATTTGGGAAAGGAAATAGCATGTCCATATGTGATGGTTTGGGAGTTACCTGCCCACTCCACTCTATGAAAACCATCCAGACTAGACTCGGCCAGCTGGAAGTTAAGGAATGAAGCTTTATATTCACAGCTTAGCACAATGTACAAGCAATATATTACAAATATTTACAGCTATATACAGAAANAAGACACACTGACTCCAACAGAGAGAGAGAGACTCTCTCTTATCTGTTTGTGTTCTTGTTTTTATACATCTCAGCAAGTCTATGAGTGAAGTAGACATCACCGTTGTTTTCACAGCCAATAATCTATTTTTTTCTCATGAAAATATTCCAATTAGCCTCAGACCAGCACACCATAACTTCCCTGTGCTGCACTTGCTTTGATGAGAGCTTTCTTTGTAGCTCCAAAATAGAATAGGAGCAATAACTTTGAGAACTGAAAAACAGCATTTTAGAGGGCTGCTAATTCTTAAGAAGCTGGTCACTTCCGCAAAGATGTAAATATGTCTGCCATGGTGGACCCAAAGTGTGTCCTTCTTGTCAAAATGGGACAGGTTATGAAATTGCAGCTTTGCTGGTCATTGCATGTACATCAACAAAAATCTTTTTCTAACTTCTTAACTCTTTTTAGATGTCTTGCTGGTGAGAGGTAAAATTTACATGCTAGTGGACTCAGATTCCTGAACCTGCTTAAATGGGGTTAACCAATATGGCTCATTATTTGCAGTTTCTTTTACAGGATCTGTCTTTTCAGTGTAGAAGCAATGTAGGATGTTCTGTTGTTTTACAGAGGGGCCACGGCTACAGTCTCCTGGAATCATTGTCTCAATGTGGTTAGAGTTGCTGAATAATTTGCCTATGTGTAACAAAATAAATTCTACAAATAAATCATCTAACCTTTCTGAAGAAAGGACGTGCTTAATCCAGAGTAGGTATCTAGGATTTGCTTGTTTTACCTCTGGTAGAGCAGTTGGTCTGAATACCTGCTATGTAATGTTAGATCCCTTGGGGATCCCTGCAAAGTATGTTAAACACTATCTACATATTTGTTTTGCTTCCCTTAATGACTTACTGACTTTTATTGATGTGTATCATTCCTTTCTCTTCTTCTTTGATGATAAGTGAGTTTGCTTAGCAAATGACTACCCTGTGATGGCCTCTTAGCTCCCCTTACTGGGCTTTGAAACCAAATGTTTGATCAAAAATTCGTGAAGGTTACAGTGGTGTTAGCTCAAACATTGAAACGCTTTGCCCACCCTTGGACGAATACGTCTGAAGGAAAAGTAGCTCATAGGCAGCCTGATCTGTGGTTGCCTTCAGGAAATGGGCAACAGAGACTCTCTGTGAATACAAGCCACTAAAGAGTTAACTCTGAGAGTTTTCACAAGACTAGAGGCAGAATATTTTTCTAAACAGAGCTAGAGGCGAAACCCAGGATCAGATACTTGAAGGGAAGATAGGAAATGGCATGTGAAATTAATTTCTCCATGTAAGGCTAGCACATAATCTGTGTCCTCTTTTAAGACTCAGAGGAGTCATTTTTGCTAGTAGGCTGCCTCTTCTGAGTTTTTCCCTCTTTTGTAGAATCAGTGATTGCAGCCCTTAGGAAAGCACATGTGTATACATGTAAAACTTGTGCCTGACACAGAGCCATCTGCTCACCTGTGAGTGAGTCACCAGTGTTGAGTCACCTTTTTAGAAGATACAGCAAAGGCCTCACTGACTGCAGCAGGTTGCATAAGTGCACACTCCACCAAAATAGTTCCCCAGTCTAGATTGAGATGCACCCTGAGCTCTTCTTCTGCTCACTTCAAAGCAGCACCTGAGCATGGGGCAGCCTTGGTGTGGGCAGGGGAACAGAAGCAAAATGGGTGACAGCTGCGCACCTTTGGTCAGTAACAGTGAATCTCAGCCTCCCTTGCGGCATCTGCCTTATTTTCTACCCCTTTTTGTTATTTCAAGTAACAGCAGGATGAGGACAATTGAGAGGCAATAAGGACATGACTTAGCTTCCCCCTGGCCCTGAGGCCGATGAGCTGCTTTCCATGAAAGACTCTTACAGGCTCTGTGTTTCTGTCTCTCTTCCTACAGTAACTGCTGATGTTAAGGGCCCAAGATACCCAGTTTGTAACTTGCTGTGGCAGAATCATCACATTTTATATCCACTTGGATTAAACTAATCTTTTGTGTTATCCTAAGAGTCAGAAGGGAAAAGGAGCCCTTTCATACATTTCAACCTCATTTAGCAGAGGTTATCTAAAACTCGTTTCTGAATCTCACTGTACACTTATACTGAAGATGAAGCATTGTCTGCAGTGCATTCATGTGTTTTCCTGTGCTTGTGCAGTGGTTAGTGGAGATGGAGAAACATGTAAACAGATGTCCTTGAGAATGATCTAAGCCTTGGCCTGAAAAATGGTGACCTCTCATAGACTGAGATGTGGTTATGTTAATTGCTGCTCTTCTAACAGCTCCAGCCACTGCACTAGACAACTCCCAGGTGTGTGAAATGCCATCCTTGTGTCTTGTGTTTCTGCAACTGAATTCATGTAACAGAGAGCTTCAGGTGGGCTGCAGACTGGGATTGTATCTTTGTAGCATCAGCTCAAATGATTTTTGACTCCTTGACCACAAACAAAAGCTACCCTTCCAGAGGTAGTGTTGCTTAGGAGATAGGGTATCAGGCCCACTTGGCAGTATGCTCAGATACTCCTTGGTTTCTAGCTGCTTACCAGCTCTGTCTGCAGCAAGGGTCCTGCAAGGACCATGCCTCTCTCAAGCAATTCTATTCTACTCATAATGCCTCAGAGTCCTCTGCTATTCATAGTGTTCCCAGAAAGACAAACAGGACTTCATCCTGTTGACTGCTGAAGAGCTGCTCCAGGAGCTAAGTGTTTTTCCCGTAAAAGCCTTTGCTACACCTGGTTCTTTGTGTGCTGTACCCTTGATGATGTACTATGTCAAACAGAGTTTTGCAGGATAACCTCTCAAAATGAGCTTCAGCTGAGCAAGGTAGCCTTCTGAGATAACTAGAGGTTTAGTGAATAAATCCAGAGCAGACTCTTTCATTCTCTTGAATGTGGCTTTTGCGTGGTAAGAACACAGAATAGGAATGTCCATAGAGCTCAGGCCTCAGTTGTAGCTTTGTAATTCTGTGTAAATCTTAGCAGATCTTACACTTCAGCTAAAATACTGACAATCTGATAAGGCTACAAGCGCTTACTCTCATGGACAAGACAAAATGGTTTGCCTTGATCCTTCTTTGGTGTCTGTATGTGTTGGTTTTCAGCTGGTTGTACCAACAGCAGAAGCCATCTGCCCTCCTGGGTTAGGCTTTAGCTCTGAGTTTGGATCCATCCCAAGGTCACTTCTTTCCGCCTTTGGACTGACTATTCCACTGGAGACAGTTTTCTAAATGTAAATCATCTTAGCTACTGTCCAGAGGAAAAAAAAACAACATTCCCCCAGAGTTCTTTTTTCATTCCGTGTCCACAGAACTGACCTTCTTCAAGCTTTAAGAGAGCACAGATCCACAGTTCAAAGCCCCAGAGTAGATACAGTACAGTTAAATACGTAATAGCTGAGCAGAACTCACTGAATAGTCCCTGATCAGTCAAGACATTGGTTGATCTCAAGTTGGTTTCATGTCCCTCCCTTAAGTTCCAAGACATAAAACAATCTCCTGGAGTTGGCCTCCTAGAGGTGAAATTCATCTGAAGGGAGTCCCTCTTGAGCTGTAAGTTCTTTCTCCAGTTGAGCTGTATCTGGAAATACATTGATCTTGATTTGTCAGACACGTCTTTGAGTCAGTTTTGTGAGTTCAACTTCATAAATAACTGTGTTTGATTCCAATAACAAGAGATCTGTTGCTTGTGACAGTAGACCTGCTGTCCCCACTCAAGTAATAGACTGAAATAGTCATCATCCTGAAGATTATGCAATCCTAAGCTTGCAGTATTGTTCTTGCAGAGAGAAAACCTCTTTGTGTTCTGTAACAATTTAGTGTGTTTGCATGTGTTCATGTTGGTAGAGCACTTAAGTGCATTAGAAGATGCTTTATCATGGGCAGTTAGCTAAAGTAACTGTCTCAAATCTTTGTCATTGTTCTTATGTTGATACTTTTCAGTTTTATGTTGGTTTTTTCTCTCAAAATAATTCAATTTGCAGCAATTTTCCTAGCACATCTGAGAGATGAGTCTGTTTTCTCATTGGAACCCCTTCTATTGCCTTTACACAAATGCTCCCTTGAGTCTTCTTGCTTCTTTTGCTGTTAAAAGTCATGATAATCACTAACTTGAAGTTAAATAGGACTGCATACAAGAATACATGAAGAAAAGGTCTGTCTCTCAGAACTTAGGAAAGAGTATGATTAAAGATGCCTGGTAACCTTAACACAGTCCCCATGGGTGTTATTAAACAGACTTTGGCTGTGTAGTTCTATGTGGCCCAAGGGCTTAGTTGAGCCAAACTAATGTGTGGCTCAGGATGATAGGCACTGTGGCATGTGCTTCAGCTCTCTTTCCTTCTTGCTCCCAACATCCTTTCTTTAGGCTAGGAGTGTGAGTCCTGTTTGGCTACTGTACCACTAAGTGCTGGAGCATTTGCCACCATGCCCATGGTGTTCCTAGTGGAAGATTTTCTCTCCAGATGCACTTTTGCAAACATGAGACATCAAGTACAGAGAGCAGCATATGCCATTGTAATTCCTCTTTTCTACCACCTAGGAATAAGGCCTGTAAATAAAGCATGGTGCAAACCTAATACTTTGGGAGAGCTGTAGCTTAGTAACTGAAAGACAACTTCATACTTATTCATCCCTAACATTATGTTTCAGGACCTAGAAACTGGCTTTCTTTGAATCAAGACTTTAAGGAGACAAGCTGGATAGCCTTAACATCCCTCTGGAATGTCCATTGGAGGCTAATGCTTGTGCAGTAGGGACATGAATGCTTGGTCTGCACAAGTTATGAGAAGATGTGATTTTGCTGTCACACCTTGCCTGTGTGGAATGGACCTTGAGTGAAGAAGTGGGCAATGAGACTGCTCTCAGCTGTACCTTGCAGCAGATACACTGCTGGAGTTTGTCAGTGTTGGTGGCTAGCAGGACATTTGGCACAGGACAAGGGATAGTCAGATGGTGCTGGCTCTCCTTAGTCTCACATCTGGTTGTCAAAAAACACTCCATAAAGGAGCAGTAAAATACGTGGACTGCCGCCCGAGTATGTGATTACTGCAGTGTCAGAGGTTGCTGTTTTCTTTTTTCTCATGGTTGCAAATGTGGTTGTACATATCACAGTGAAAGAAAATCTGGTACCCTGCACCCAGGTCTGCAGCTAAAGCCATCATGGTCCTGACCAAACCAGAACATTTGTTGTTGTCTCAAATTTGGCTTGACTTGAGTGATTAATTCCACTGACTTTATGAGTGCAAGCAAGCTCTTCTCAAACATACCAGCAACCAGTTTCAACAAAACTTCCTCAGGGAAAATGCATGCATCACAAATAGGTAGTTCTCCATCCCCTCTGCCTAGTTCTGGAAAATAGGAGCTGTTTTTATATCTAAAGCAGCAGTATGTTTGTGGTGACACTTTGGATGAAAAAGATTTCCTCAGTCATTTCTTCTGCTTTTAAAGTGAGTAGCAATACAGAAGCTGGCAGTCTAAGACATCCAGTGGCATCCAGCAAAATTCTCTGGAATCACACGTTTGCCCTCAAAATGGGGAATGATTACACTCTCATCTGTTGAGAAATTGTACCAGTCATGTAAAGACATTGTGATGGTGATGGTGATGATTTTGTAAGGGCCTCAAATATTTTTAGCACATTATGGGGGATGAAGTACTTTTCTCTGTTATATATTATATATTCTATTTTTTTAGCTATTTCTTAAAAAACAGAAGGCACAGTTCTGTAAAGTGGCAGAACAGCTGCTTGATTTTTGCAACAGCTAAGCATAGGCTTAACTGTTAAATGCACACAAGTGCATAGCTGCATCAAGATGATGAGCTAAGTTGAAGCCTGATATTTTCCCTGAAACGCATGTAAATAAGAAGACTTTTAGTATGTGATCTGTTCAGGCCACTAATTAAATCAGCTGAATGCTGCTTCTTGGATGTGTGTTCTGAAGTAGACAGTGCCTGTAATATCCATCCATACAAACAGCTCCCTTTTCACTCCTGAATGAAAGGAGCAGCTTATTTCAGCCTACAGGGTGATGCCAGTTGGAGTGCTGAATGTCTAAACTCATAGAATCACAAAGTCAACCAGGTTGGAAGAGATCATCCAGTCCAACCTATCACCCAGCCCTAGCCAATCAACTAGACCATGGCACTAAGTATCTCATGCAGGCTTTTCTTGAACACCTCCAACAACTCCACCACCTCCCTGGGCAGCCCATTCCAATGCCAATCGTTCTCTCTTGGAAGAACTTCCTCCTAATCTCCAGCCTAGACCTCCCCTGGCACAACTTGAGACTGTGTCCCCTTGTTCTGTTGCTGGTTGCCTGGGAGAAGAGACCAACCCCACCCAGCTACAACCTCCTTTCAGGTAGTTGTAGACAGCAATGGGCCTGTTTTACTGGCTACATCTCTAATTTGATTCTAAATCTTCTGATGAGAAGAATTTACCTTTATGAAAAAGGCTATATGAAAATCTGCAGTTGTGCTTTGTGAGTGAAATTGAAAAGGAATGCCAAAAGAGCCTAGGACTGCATCTCTTCATGTAATTTTCTGGATAAAATGCATTTCTAGTGTTGAATTTGGGGGTTATTTAGTTATGCTGGTAGCAGTGAAGGAGCTTTATATTTAGACATGGTATAATCTGATAAATTATAATTTCCCAGTGAGGAAAAACTATAGCTATGCAAAATTTGTCATGATTTGTTGTTGTTTCCATGTTTGTTTTTGTTGCCAAAAGTCCAGTTTGATCAGGAACTTTCTGCATAGACTACCATGCCTGACTCACAGTATGGTAATGTACCTGGAGGTTGTTTGGGTTTTTAATCTTTGTGCAGTAGATTTCTAATTCTCATGTTAACTAAAGTGAGGGTGCTGGTTCTGCAGCCAGCAGGATCAGCTGTGCCAGATCATCAGCCTTGCAGCTGGAGGTGGAGGGCTCTTGGCCAGGCTCTGTAAGATGGCTTGTTACATGATCCAGGGTTCCACCTTCTCCAATTCCTTTGGTGTTCTTCAGTGGAAGGATGAATGATCTATCCCCAGGGAACCCACCAAACACACAGACAATGAATAAGCCATTATGGTAAAGCACAGAGAAGCAGCAGATCAGATCCTTTTTAGCTTTCTGTAAGGAGATTGTAAAATTGTGATCCAGTGCTTTGCAGGTTCTGGTGGTGTTCCCTGAGCTTGCTGTGCGTTGGATGCTGCACAGTGCAGCTTTTCCAACATACCATGCCAACACCCTGCATTTCCTCCTGCCCAGTAAAGGACAATGCAGTCTGATGCGATGAGCTGAGCTGTAAACAATGTTCAGAAAGCAGTTGGCAGGCACTGCACTGCTATCACGAACTGCTCTGAGACACTTGGACAGCTGTTAAAATAAGGAGATGACAGAAAATCATGAGCCAGATCGCAGCTCCCATGGAGCCTTAGTCTGTGCATCGGCTATACAACTTTTTCCTCCCAGGAACAGGGGTTAGGTAACAAGGATAGTGTTGTTGATGTCCCATCTGATACAGATATGGGGAAGGTCATGCAAGTTGATGAGCAGTCTAGTTCAGGTAAGGTATCATTGCAGCAGGCTGTTACCACAGTGTGAAACAAGCACTTGGCTACCGTGAAACAGGATTCTTTGTGGAAGTTCAGCAGCTAAAGCCCAATGTTACAATGGCACCCAAGCAAGTAAGTGTAGGACTGTATCTAGCATGATGGCTTACCTGCACTGAACTAATTACAGGATCAATATTAAAACATGAGTCAAGGATTCGTGTGATTTGTATTAAGAGTAATGGAAGTAAATAGAACAACATGGAGTACTTAATCTTCTGAATACTGGGAAAAAGCATATTGCTCTCCATGTCAAGCATCAGTAGGAATTGCCAACTGCATTCTGAAGACAGGGAGAACTGTGGCCAAGGGTTAACACTCCTTGCCCAGAAGTGCAAAAGGAGTCAAAGAGGCTTTATTCATAAGTACATTAAAGGGAAAAAAAAATAAATCTTGGTTTTCTCCTGAAATGTACACACCATGTTGCCATTCTGACCCTGATGGGAGGCAGCTGGGATGAGACTCTCCTTTTCTACCAACAGCAGTGGGCTGTACTCTGTCCTAGTGACTGATGTAAACAGGGAGCATTACTTTACGTTGTCAATTCTGCTCTTCTGGTTTCTTTATCTTTGTTCTCATGTTACCCTTTAACTTTCGTTTCACTTACTTGTTTGTCTTTAACTGTGCATTTTGTGGTGGCTTCTGCCACCTGGTCTTTGACACTGTCCCCTGTATCTGTCATCTCCTCCTGGAGAACCTTGTCCTGGAAGTTCTTCCTGCATAGATCCTCCAAAAATTTGTGAGAAATAAAAAAAAAAAAAAAAGAGGCTAATTCTACTTTCTTAACTGCTCTTAGGACCAGACACTGAGTCATGTGCTCCATGCACCTTCAGCCTGGAGAAGAAACCTGCCTTCCAGGCAGTGCTTCACAAAGACCTCTTTCAAGAAGCTTCATAGGAATTTCTGATGCTCACCGTGTCAGACAGTGTACAGAGACACTGACTCCCAGCACTAACCCCGGCATGACTGGGGCCTTGCTGTCTACCAGTGCTTAGTCCAGGTGTTATTCTCAGAAAAATTCATTTGTATTTGATTTATTGTCAGAAGCATCCCCAGAAGGAGGATGCTGCCTTGTGAGACTAAAAGATGATAGTGAGCACTTTGTGCTCTGAGTATCTGAGGGGTGTGTCAGGAAACAGAGAATGGCATTTAGGAAAGTGGGCATTATTTAATGTTACTCATGACTCTAGTGGGAGTCTGTTATGCAGTCTCCTCTGAGCAGGACTGCTTGTTGGAAGGGTCTTGCACGTGTATTTCAGACTCCTGTGCTTGCATCAAGTTGCTTCTAATTGCGTAAACAAGAGTTATGACATGGAAGTGAATGGCATTATTGGCCAAACAAGAGTTAATTAAAGGGATGTAAGGTACTAATTTTTTCAGTCTGAAAAGGAAAGATTAGGGTGGAGGAGTGTCCCTAAAGCAATGCTGTTTTGTCTAATGCCACCTATGTGAAACTTATCCAAGAGGCATTGATTTTCCCATTAGTGGTTGTACTTCCTTCACCTCATTTACCTAAGTATTCTTACAGACAAAGACTTTGTAAATTGACTTTGGACAGTAAGCTATAAATTGAGATTTGCAGTCTGTGGTATGTCAGGGTTAACTGGCTGGAACTGGGAAAGCATTGCCATCCTGCTGCTGCTTCTATGACTCCCCTGTCATTGTTCATAGCACTGTGATTGGCACTGACTTAAAACATGGATTACTCCTGTGAGTCTACAAATTGTCCTGTTCCTATCCTTAATTCCTCACCAGTCTTCTAAGAATATCTCACAAACTCCTCCTCCACCCACTTCCTAAGATGCTGGAGTACCTGGACGTAGCAATAGGAACCATTCATGCATTCCCTGACACCGAAAGTTCTTCCCAGGACTACTGGGGAAACTTGCTAGATAAACAGAGGTTATCACATCCCAAAGGTAACCTTCAACTCGAGTTACTGTGAGATTAAATTTTTTTTTTTTTGTATGTAAGAGAGATTTATGTGTAGTCAGCTAAATTCTTTGAGCTCTTTCTGTGCAGATTCGGTGAGCCAGCCACACTGCAGATCGCTTCATCACTAACCTTAATGACTTGCCAAGAGCACTGCTTGCATTATGCTTTGTGAATATTGCTTTGGGCAAAATAACTCCACCATGCCAGAAAACAGTGTATTAGAATGCATGAGAAGAGCAAAGGTTTTGTTGAAAAGGTTAAAACTATGGACCAGCATTACCCATTTTTCTTAGTGAAAGCCCAAAGACCAAGAGACTTTTAAACTTGAATATGTATCAGAATATAAACCAAAGCACTAAGAAAGCAAAAAGCTTGGGATTTAACATCAGGCAAAGGAGCCAGTCTCTACTTTCTGGCCCAGAGATGAGCTACCAATGCACAGATTACTTCCCTGAAGTTCACCCCCATCACCTCCAGACTAGGACTGCCATATCCAAACCGTCCGGGTGGCACAGGTTGGGGCAAACCCTTAGACCATGCCCAGGAACTATCTGGTAGAGGATTTGACCTTAGGATTGGACAACACAGAGCAGTGTTCTGGCACAGGGGTGAGTTTGTCCAGCCTGATTGATGTAGAGAATAACTTTGTACTTGGATCACTTCCAGCTGAAAAAGGCTGGCATATTAGTTGCACTGAATTGAGTAGCTTCATCGCATGGTCTCAGTATTTAAGGCACTTTATTATGACTGCATGGTATGTGACATAGTAGTGGTGAAATAACTTTTCCACAAGTACTGCGAAAGAAACAGCAGGCAGGACAAACCTCTGCAGTCATTCCAAGTCTTGCTATGCCGTTGGATCATTTTAATCTAAGCAACTTGTCCCATCAGTAAGCTGAGAGCATAGGTGTGATCACAAGCAGATGACAAGGGGTGTTCAATGGGCTTCTAAGTGGATGAATCCTATGTGGAGTCAGTGACAAGAGGTGAAGCACAGAGAAGGTCTGCTTTAATTACAGCATGCAGATATGGCAGTAATGGCCAACATGACAAATCTCTCTAGGAGTTAGGTTTTTCATTATGTTTTTAATGAGGTACTGATTACCCTGTGCTAGTTGATGTGAGCCCTGAGCAAACAGAAGCAAATGAAAACAATCTGGCAGCTGGCTGTTCCCATGTATTGGTATGTCTAGGCTTTCCATGTGGCTCATTGAATGCAGGCTGGTGGGACACTGAGAATGAAGTGAGGTGATGGCAACATTAGAGAGTCTGTTCCATGATTTTCCTAAGGTGCCTGTCATCTTTTTTATTTTTTTCTCTCCTATTTGCAAATTAATTGACTTAATTCCTAGTATCTGCTTCACTTCCATTTTTGTTTGCTAGCTTGGCTGGACAAGCAATAGTTTTAGGCAGCCAAGTAAAAGAGAGTTGTCCTCAAGTAAACTGTTGGTGAATACATTTTGTATCTGGCTTGCTGGGTTTTTGTGAGAGTTTTTCAAGATCACTTCCTGTTTATGGAGTTCTCTGCTGGCTTCCAGTGACAGAATTTCATGCAAACTGAACACTTCTGTTTAAGGTATTCAGTATATTGTATGTCTGTAGCTGAAATGCAAGCACTGGTTGAAGTATTTCTATCTAATTCTGACGGTAGGTGCCTGACAGCTTTAGAAAGATTGACCTTTCAACTGGGCGTCCAGTCCTTAGGACTCTCAATTAAGTGGTTGCTTTGGTTTGAATCTAGGCACAGAAGTTCAAGTTTCATCTTGAATCACCTTAACGACTTTGAGAAAGTCAAGTCAAAAGCCCAGTGCTTGTTGAAAATTAAGCTACTTTAGTATCTAAAGATTTTTGATGGTTTGTTACCCACTTTAAAATACATAGACTAGTATTATCTCTTGCAGTGTAAACACTGTGGAAAATGTCCCATTTAATAAAAACTGTGACCTCATTCTCAGCCTTATTTTAAATTAGTTTCATTATTTTACTCAAAATATTATTTATTCATGTATTCAAATATATTTATTCAGTGAAGGCAGAGATTTTGATTAATGCAAAGACTAAATGCTCTGTACTTCTCATGCAAATTAAAAAAAAAAAAGAAAAATTCTTTTTGTACTCTGAAGGCTAAATGCATCATCAGAATGTAATGAATGCTGCTGCTTGTGCACGGTTGAGTAAGGATTCATGTTGTCATGAATCTCTCTCCATGGCTTTTATTATTACAGCAAAAATAAAATTCAGCACATGTGCTATATAGCCACTCAATGCTTATTTACAGACCCCATTTAAAGGGGAAGTGAATTAAGTGGTCAGATGAGCTGTGCCAGTTAACCCAGCTTGGTATTGTGGGACGATCCCACTATTTCTCTCCTGTTTTTTCTATAATTCTACCAACATTGCCTTCCTCAGTTGAAATTTTTATTTCTTAAAAAATGTCAAAGCAAGAGAGGTGGGATTTTCAAAAAGCACTTGCCATTGTATGAATTGATTTCCCAGTGAAGTGGGGACTTCCTGACCTGACTTTGAAGGGGGCAGAGCTCAGGCCGATACTGTGCACTGTTGAACTGCTGTTACAAAGGGCGCACAGCTTGGCAGTATGTCCAGGCTCTTTGATCAGTCTAAGAGATTAAAGGAGCTTCAGACCAGGCCTGATGTTTTCAGCTAAAATCACCCACAGAATTTCTGTAGATGCACTTTAGCATGGGGGAAAAAGAAGCCTGGTGAATTTGGTTTCTTTTGATTTTAATAGGTATTTAGGGCAATAAATGTACTTCCTATGCCCTCAGTACCATGGCCAAGAGTTGACTCAGACCAGCACATTAACCCCTAGCACAGGTCCCAGGCAGAAACTCAGTTTGCTGTGACCGACATCAGTGTATCCAACCAGGTCCGGTGGTGAGGGTATGGCAGACATGGATTTTCTCCAGGTCATGTGCAGTCAAACCAAGCTCAAGGTCTGGATGCCCAGGGCCCAGCAAATCTTATTTTGCATTTCCCCAATCCTGCTGCTTCACCTGTCCATCCTGTGGTTCCTGACCAAAAGGGAGAAGCGCTTAGTGTGTTACAGAGAAATTTTGTTATGATTCCTCGTCTGGTGGACCTGACCTGTGAGACATACACCAAATAACTTCCCATGTAGCCTGCTGTAACCCAGGCTGCCATTCACATCTCTGGTGTGAGGCACAGGTGCATACCAGACTGCCCACCCAAAAACCTTGCAGCTTTCATTGGACCCTCTGCTTGTGTATGGCTGGAAAAGGGTCCAAGGGAGTCGAAAGCCTCTTTGCTCTGCAGTGTGTGCTGAATGACTGACGATAGCATGAGCCAGGCGTTTTCCTGAGCACCTTCCAGAAGACAAACTTTCACCTGCAGGGCAAAAATTTCGCTCTCAGATCTCTGTACCCATCTTTCTCTCTCATGTCATTTCCGATCCCCAGGAAGGACATCCGTTGACAGTAACTGATCCTCTATTTGTTATGGATCTGAAAGCAGAAATTTTGTGCTCAGATTGCCAGACTCTATGCAGAAAAACAAACAAAACAAAAAAAGAAGGAAAAAACAAAAAACAAAAAACAAGCCTGCCTGATGCAACCTTGTAGAAATTGCTGGCAGAAATAAGGAGGGGTTTGTTCTAGTTCTCCGTAGATCAGGTCTTTAGCACCCGTTTGAAGGTTCCCGAACTGGTGCGTGCAGCACCAGGCAGTGTTCTGTCTTGAAGCAATTTTGTATCACAGTATGGAAATGACTATAATTATATAATATGGAAATTTCCAGCAGAGACACCTGTTCCCCTTACCTGTTGTAAAGCTTCCCTACTCATACCATTTTACACAGGCAGTGTAGTTCATCTAAACCATGAAGTGCAAAGCAGCCGATTTTTTTTTTATCAAGATCTAAATTAGAATATTGCAATAAGGGTATTTCTTTTTCACTTAAAATATGTGTGTTTCTGTATTACACTAACAAGATGCTGCATTACACTAAATAGTTGTTAGTGTATGGAGTGTGACAGGACAATAGCTGTCTATCTAATAATAGATTCTGTGAGCTGTATCCATAATTTGGAAGTATCCATCTGTCTGCTAAGGCATGTCCTTCACATGGGATTTGCCCAAAATAAGAACATTCTGTTCCAAAAATCTGGTTACAGAAATTGGGTTGTTACTGAGAGCATAAAATACTGCCTTGGCGTGAGCTTCCCATTGGCTTCTGATGACTGAAGAGGCAGCAAACATGACCTGCAAGGTTGTGAAAATGTCTTCAGGTTGGAACTTCACAAACCTCAATGTCTCTGTTACATTCTTCAAAGCCAGAGAGCTTAAAACAAACACCAGCACCATAGGAGGCACATACAGTACACTGTCAGTCTATTGTTCTAGACATCAAATTCTCATCTGTTTGCAGTCCTCACATCACCACTTAAACTTTCAAGACTGCACTCATTCTTAGGGTAGCAAAATCATGGCCCTTGTAATTTTTTAATTCCTCCTGTTTGAAAACTATGTGAAACTTTATAATAAAACCTGTGGGCAGCTCACCTAATAATATAAATCACCCTCTTACTAGCAGGTCATCCACTGAGCCCTCAGCAGGGTGTATTGCATCCTGCAAAAATTCTCATAGCTTTCTCAAGTGGATTATTTCCACGATAGCTATTGGACAATTCCCATCATTTGAGATGGATGAAACAGAGCAGCCTCATAGAGGCACAGAGATTGGAAACATTTGTAGATTTTTTTATTTGGTTTGGTTTATCTAAAAAAGTTTGCTCTGCCTTCCCTCATTATAGAAAGTGTCACTTTTCTCTGAAACTGCTCTTGATGCATCTAGCCCTAAGGTCTATGAAAGAAGACCTCCTCTCATTCCTGGCTTGGCAATGACAAGAACATTGCCACGATGAGGCAAAGCATGTTAAATGTTACTTGTATTCTCACTGGCTTTGATTTTCCTCGTCTTTTGATTTGGATCTGCTCGGTTCATCCATTGCTTTTATTAACTACTGGGACAGCATTTTCTGGACTCAACTAGCAGTCAGCCCTTCACAGCTCTGGACGTTGCACAAACACGGTAGAGGGAATTCCAAATTCACTGAAGTCACTGGAAGCTTGGCATTGTTTTTTGTTAGGTACATGATCCAAACCAGAGTCTTCTTGCAGTGAGACATGGGCATGGTGACAGCATTTTCATTGAGTGGTGAGCTCAGTAAGAAAATGGAGAAGTATGATGCACAAAAGGAAAGAGTAGGCTAGAAACTGGGAATCCTTTGTTTTTATTGTCTTACTACTTGGGTAGATGCACTGCTTGCAAAAGCTGGTGTTAATGACAGAAATCTGGAACACTATTGGCTGTGAAACTTGGCTCTGCCATGTACTCACCATGTGAGCTTGATCTAATTTCAAATTTATTGAATGTCAATAATATTTACATTTCACAGTGGGGCTGAGAGTTTGTAATTGTGGGGGTCACCTATGCCCCTGCTCAAACATAAGCCATCTGCTTGTGCCCTAATATCCCAAATTCAAGTCTGCTGCTTTTTTCTTTGCATAACAGATAGGTCCAGTAGAGTCATGTGACGGTTTGGGAGTTCCCCGCCCCCCCACACTTTAAAATGACCCAGACTAGATCTCAGCCGGACTGGAAGTTAAGAGATGAAGCTATATTTACAGCTCAGCACAATATACAAGCAAATATATACAGTATTTACAGGAATATTTACAGAAATATACAAGTTTAAGGTAATACAGACACACAACTCCCCTCCCAGAAATCAGAGACCCCAGGAGGGGCTCCCAACCACCCTTCCACCTTCTCCCCACTCCCACACCTTACCCCAAGGTTTGGCTTACGCGCAAGGAGGATCGGCTGGGGAGGATTAGAAGAAAAGTGGTTAGTGAAGTTATTCAGCAGAGAGGAGAAGCCAGAGCTGCTAGCCCAAGACCCAAGCAGCAAGCAAGCCAGTCCGTAAGTAAGTAAGTCCCTCGTGATCCAGACTGCCAGCTCGAGAGACTCTTATCTTCTTTGTTATGGTTTTCTTATACCTAAACATCGCAGCAAGCCTCTGAGTGAAGTAGACATCACCACTGTTTTTCCCTCACAGCCTATAGTACAATTTTCACTATTAAAAAAAATATTCCAAGTAGCTCAAACCAGCACAAGTCATGATTTTGCTAGCATTCACCTATTTGCAGCAGTGAGAATACTGCTGAGTGCTCTTCTTTGATCTCTAAGTAAAATATGTGTTTTCTCTCTCTAAGGGTCTAGATTCTAAGTCAGATACAAAAGATAAGTTAGCATAAGTTACTGTTGTCTAGATTTAGACTTTTAGGAACTCTGTCTGCAAATAGTCTGTGGTTTCTTGACTTCGTTGAGCCACAGGGGGAGTAAGCTTGCATCATGCCTGATGACCACAGCCAGAACTAGTTGAGTGTTTGCTTTGATGTAGTTAGAGCTTGGTTTTAGATTTAATTGCATTCTATTTAAAGGCCCAGAGGAGGAATTGATTTACAAGACCTCTCAAACTTCACATGAAGACCATGAAAGCATAGAAGGCAGAGACATTAAAAAAAAAAAAGGCAAAACGAGGGTATTGGTGTGTATTTAAAAACACATCTGTCAATTTTCCATTCAAGTTTGTATTTGTTGATCTTCACAATAGCTGTATAGCTGTGAGCTACCTATTGAATGATTGTGACATCCTCAAAACAAGTTTTGTTACATGAGTAATTTCAGAAAGTGATTTCCTAGGGTGCTAGTGAATCTTTTTAATGATGCTGTCTTTACCCATTCCATCTAATCTTGGGTGAGGAGTTTTTAAATCTCCAGGAAGTGATATGTTACATCCCCATCTGCATCCTCGTGGTTTCACAGACCCACATGTTTCATTCGTTCTGTTAATTTGGCAGCACAGCCATTACTTCTCCTTTCCAATGGCACAACAGGAAGAACTGGGCTCCTTCTCTGCTGCAGCAACTCATGAGAGGTAAGGGACAACCCAGAGCCTCAGCCAGCTCTACTCCCACTAATGGTGGTGTTGGACAAGAGCATTCATCAGTCAATGCAAAAAAAAAACCATAGGGAGTCAAGCACAGTTTGTGGATTTTCTGTAGAAAACTAATTCTAGATTTTATTGCCAATTGCCAAATCCATTTTCCCCTCTTCTGGGAGCCATTCAGTAAATTTCTGTTCAGAGCTAGAGTGAAACTGCCATCGTTTACTGCAGCTTTATGCATCTTCCCTGCACTAACCCTGGAGTTTTGCTAATAGGCAAACCTGGATTTACTTTCTCTTTCTGAATAATATTAATGGGCCTGAAATGCCCCATGACTTGGCATCACCCTCTAGAAACTCACTCCTCCTTCCCCAGGAAGAAGCTGGTATTTCCAAGAACAGTTGCCTGTACAGTTTTGTCACCTGGAATGGCTCAGCATGGAATCAGGCCAGGTAACATCCCGGCAGCCCTGCCGTGCCCATGCAAATGAATGAGATGAAAATGAGTTAGTATCACTGTTGATCTGCTGCCCTTGTGGGACACTGTGTCCCCTCTCCTGACCATGCTAAGTGGGAAGGACCCTATGGGACCCCACACAGTCTTGACCCAACATTGTGTTGGCTTGTGGTAAGCATCTGTCTTCAAGTTGTTTCTGGGTGTTGAGAGCTGCTCCCCTGAAGAGGGTCTGAGTGAAAAGTCTATGTGGTTTGGCTCTCTGTGCACCATGGGTACCCTGGGGTGCAGACCTGCTCGTTCCCTGATGGAGTAAATGTTCTTTCAAATAGGATGGCTTGTGAGGAGGTTGTGCCATAGTCTACCTGGCATCTGTAACTCTAAGCCTGACTTGGCTGCAGTTACACTATCTAAAGGCCTCAATCTGAGAAGTGCTGTTACAGAAAGAGTGCAGAAGGTCCTCAGAAGATTAGCATCTATGTTTATAGTCCCTTCACAGAACTTTATGGCTTTTTAAGTCCTTGGCCATAAACCAGAGCAAGCCATGCCTGGGAATGAAAACCAGCCCTGCCTAGAATGAAAATCCTACCCAACGAATGAACAGGGAACAAAACTCAGAATTGAGGTTATCACAGTGGTTTTCATTCAACATTTTTTGACTGACCCATTTCCACATTCAGAATCTTCTGGACATGGGTATATTTAATGGGGAATAAAAAGGAAGAAGGAAATACAAAAGTCGCAGAATGTCTGAAGTGCTTCTCAACAGAGAAGTGCACTAGAATTATGGAACTTTTTCCTCCACAAAAGCAAATGGGCTTTGAAAACTAGACAGTGCATTGAATGTGACACACTATGATGCTCCACAGCAGGAGGAGAATGTGTGAGTGAAAACATCTTTCCTAGCTCACGCCCGTTATGAAATAAGGTTTTCAAAGGCTCTAAGAAGCCATTGCTGCAGTAACTCCCATAGGTAGTTTAAAAGACAACCATCTCCGTAACACTGCTGGTAGCACTCCCAGCACCCTGGGTCAGGATTTAGGGTTCACCAATGTCTAGTACTGAGCAGAGAAGCTGTGCAACTTCTGGCAATGACCAGTCCTTTGGCCTGATAACATCTCTCAGTGCCACTGAGCGAGTGAAAAGATTTCTTCAGGGCTTTAAAAACAAGACTACGCAGTGCATTGAATATGACAGCCATGGTATACAGCTCTTAATAATATCAGAAATTCTCAAAGAGTCAAATCAAAAGCATTTGGAAATCAAGAGGAATTATTCCATTGACTTCACTGCTTTTTGGATCAGGCCCATATGTGGGATTTTTTTGTTTCGACATTGCCTGAAACAGAGGGGAATTGGTTTCGTGGTAGTACAGCTCCAGATTGCAGGCTCTGCATCTTGTTTTTTTAAATTCAGAACAACTCAACTTTCATTAGGTTTGTGTTATCTCTTATATTACTACAAAGTTTTGTGCATTTCATAAATATTAATTACCTAGACAGTCTCTTTTGTTTAGCAGTTTTCATCTATCACAGGCTTTTCTGTTTTCCTTTCCTGTCTTGTCCCAGAGAGACGTCATCCTCCTGCCATCAAAAGCTAGTACTTCTCAAAGGAAACTCTTCAGCCCAGAGTTGTAGGAGCAATATTTTTACTACGTATGATTTAGGTTTTCCTTTCTGTGTTGTTTCCTGTTCAAATGCCAGAGCTAGGCTCTGATTCCACTTGCTTCCTTGGAGGGGACTGTAATGCTTTCAAAACCTGTTCACCTGCTTTTTTCTCTTGTCGTCCGTAGACAGATATTTTAGAACATTCATTCATCTTTGTACTGATGTCAAGGAACTAGGTTGCTTTCCTGGATGCTATTCAAATCCACAGAGCTGTTCCCAGGCAGCCCATGGTTTTGCTGCTGGTTGGGTTTTTTTCACTAAGTCATTCAAACGGCTTCTTTTCCTTCACTGTCTCTACTGCATTTCTAGTTGATTAATTGCAGATCAGTGAGATGTGGTAGGCTGAAGGAGGCAGGCAGAGTTGCAGTACTTCATTTAAGCTGTACCTGCTGACCGACTACGTAATGCTGCTCCTCCAAAGTGGGCTGCTTTGGCTTAATATTGTCCACCTGTTCCAGAGGAACTGTATGCTTCTCACGTCTCTGTTTCTTGCAGTGAACTCAGTACTTTCCAATTAAAAAAACCCAAACAAACAACAAATGCCTTCTTTTACTTCTCGACATAACCTTTGTAGATCAATGAACTTTGAGTTCTTTTCAGTAACATGCAGGCTGATTTTCAGTGGTGTGATGAACGTATTATCAAATTAAAAAACAGACCAACACACCTAACCCTCCTTTTTGTACTGAGGTGATTTTTAAAAAACCCCTGTACTACATCTTGGAGTGCTCTGAGTGTACAGAACTTTGATGGCTTTCTGTTAGATCTCAGTGGCATACAAGGTAGATGTTTTGGTAAGTGAAAAACTGTATGTGTTTCTGCGGTATATGTATTGTCACAACAGGCAGTACTGAATATCTGTTACTGATAGGTAATTTGCACTTGATGGTGAATCACACAGGTTTTGGTCAGGGAAGAAATAACAAAGAGGAAAAGTTTAAGTCTAAACCAAATGCTTTGGTTATCTGTAATCTGCTGATACCAGCATTCTTTACTGCCACAATTTCTCAACTTGAATTTTGAGACTCCATTTCAATACTCTATAATACTGGGAATACTAGAAACTACAGAGAGGACAAACAGTTAAAGAGACAGTTTGTTCTGAAATTCTTCCAGAGAAACACCAGGAACCAGGGCTGAAAAATAAGCCCAATCTCCCATTTTAGAATAGGAGCAGAATCAGCCAAAATGGAAAGTACTGGCAGCATTGGGTTGCCATGAACCTGGCGGAGTTGCACTTGACAGGGAAGAGATGTTGGGAGAGGACAAGGTCCAGCTTGTGAAGATGGTAGAAAAATACACAGCAACACTGGACCGATTCTCTGTGGCTTGCCTCTCACATCTGGCAGCATGGATGAAACATTGTTCTTTGAATTTACAGGTGGAAAAAGACCACATAAATACTGAGTCTCAGTCTGCAATAGCAGCTCCAGATGCAGCTTCAGGAGGACTTATCTACCCTGCCAGCACCTGCAGGTCCCTCTGCAGTTTATGAGGGTTTTGTTTGGGAACCAGCATTTATTCCCATCAAATGTGGACATCTGTTGCCTTCAGTCTCTAGCGAGGCAGCTCATAGATAAAATATGCCCATATTTTAGTGGACTCAGGACTACCTTGCTGTGGGAAGCTGAGAGATCTCACAGTATCTCCAACAAGCTGTAATTTGAGACTGCAGTTGAGCTCCTAAGATATACTGATCTCAACTGATCCCCAAAGCTAATTGGAGAGGGAAGGATGAGAGGATCCTAATCCTGCAATCCTGTCTGCAAATAGTGAGGTGGGTGAAGAGGGAATGAAAAGTGTTATTAGGCTGATGTGTGAGCTCTGCATAGCCTTAGCTGGCTTTTCAGCAGTTCATTTTTTTTCTCAGCTAATCTTGGCAAGTGTTTTTTCCTCCTGGAAATGGTGTAAGCGAACCAGCTCAGGTGGTCCTTCTCTCTCTGGAGCTGCAGACAAGTGAACGTGAATCATTAAAAGTGAAACAGGAGCAGATGTTCTGCAGCAGGTTTAAACTGGTGATGTATGATAGCTGTGTTATCTCAATCTCTTAAGCACTATGTGTGTTTTGGAACAGTCTCTTACTCATTCTGTTTAACATTCATGTCTTCCTTTGAAAATGTTTGCATCTCCTCCCACTGCTTCCAACCCTCTGTGGGTTTGAAAGTTCAGCTTCAGTTCCAGTGGTATTGAGTGCAGCTTACCAAAGAGATGCAAGAGGGGTGAAACAAAGAGCACCCAAGGAGAGTGAAGAAAGAGCAGTGATAGGCACAGGTGAAAAAGAAGTTCAGGAAGAATGGAGAATTTAGGCTAACCTTAAATAACTGAGATTGCCTTGGACCTTGTATTACATAACCGAGATGCAAGAGGGGTGAAACAAAGAGCACCCAAGGAGAGTGAAGAAAGAGCAGTGATAGGCACAGGTGAAAAAGAAGTTCAGGAAGAATGGAGAATTTAGGCTAACCTTAAATAACTGAGATTGCCTTGGACCTTGTATTACATAACCCTGAGGCTGAGAACACAGTGGTGTCAATAAGATGCATTAGGGGCCTTGACCACTTCTGAAGAACACTGGGGAGAAGCACTAAAACTGGAGGCTTGCACTCACATGTTCATAAGCAGAGGTGATGGAGAGCTGAAAGAAGAGAGCACCCAGGAGGACAGAAGTTGAATGAAATTCATTTGTTCCTGGAAGCAATAGCAGTGCTTCTTCTGGGATACACAGCAGGTGGAAGATACACAGGTCTGGGCAGAGACGTTTGTATGCATTGTGTGTGTGTGTGTATATCTAGAAAGATGTATGTATTCCTGCCCAGCTTACTATTATTATTTGTTGCTCAAAGAGAAAGTAAGCACCTTATAAAAATAAAAAGCCCTAACAGTAGCAGGCTGGTAAGGGAAGGCAAGCAGAAGCCAGTGGTATCTAGAGGTGTATACAGCCAAACACTCAGTTCCCTTGTAAGTACATTCCGAAACTCGCACCACAAAGTAGCACTTTGGATGTAAACTGACAGCTACCCCATTACCTGTGCTAAGGGGAGCATCTTAAGGCAGAGTCCACCCCTCTGCTGTGTAGGGAACCCTGTGGGACGTAGAACAGTACTGGCACTGGTACAGAGCCATCCTGTTCCCCATGGTGCTGAAGGGGGCAGGTTTCCATCGAGTGCACACTCTTGCCTCAGCTGGATGCCTCAGCTCACTCCTGCCTGTCACACTGTGTCCCTTCGTACTGGAGGCCTGTGGATTGGTACTTCTCCAGTGCCCGTCCTGCTCTGCTGCTCAAGGACGGGAGGTGTCTTCCCAATCTCTTAGTGCCCTCCATGCTCACAAATGCCACAAGTGCCTTCCTGGCACTACAGTCAGCTCAGGGACAGCAAGGACTTAGGGATTTTGCATGCAGAGCAAGAAGTAGCTGAAAACGCAGTCTTGGAGCTCATTTTTCTGCTTATCTTTGCTGACATGCTCAAGGTGCAGGTGGGACAAGGCAGATGACAAGGATGTGAGAGCAGCAAGGAGGGAGCTGGCCTTCTCACCAGAGAGAGGGAACTGATGGGAGGCTGGCATACATTCAGCATCCATGAAAGGATCCCTAGTGCAAAAGCTCAGAGTGGCCTTTTCTGCTCATTTTCTCTGGGAAGTTTAAAAAAGAATGAGCATTAGAAAGAGGGGAGAAAAAAAGATGATGTGCAGTTTCTTTCAGAGTGTAACTGAGGAAACAGTTTCAAAAACATAGCTGCCATTTAAAGAAATAGTAAGAATTTGTTTTTCCATTGTGAGTTAACATTTAATAGGCAGTCCCACATCCAACCTATAACCCTACTCTACAAGAGTCACCTTAAACCATATCCCTAAGCACCACACCCAAACCACCCTTAAACACATCCAGGGCTGGCAACTCAGCCACCTCCCTGGGCAGCTCATTCCAATCCCTGACCACTCTTTCTGTGAAAAACCTTTTCCTAATGTCCAATCTAAACCTCCCCAGTCTCAACTTGAGACCATACCCCCTTGTTCTGTCTCCAGTTACCTGTAAGAAGAGCCCAGCAGCAGCCTCTCCACAATGTCCCTTCAGATAGCTGTAGACAACAATGAGGTCTCCCCTCAGACTCCTCTTTTTCAAACTAACCATCCCCAGCTCCCACAGTCATTCCTCATATAAGATTTATTCTCTTGGCGCTTCCCCAGCTTTGTTGCCCTCCTCTGGCCCCGCTGCAGCATCTCCACATCTCTCTTGTATTGCAGTGCCCAAAACTGAACACAATACCCAAGGTCTGGCCTCACCAGAGCCAAGTACAAGGAGATAATCACCTCCCTACTCCTGCTTGCCACAGCATTTTTAATACAAACCAGGGTGCCGTTGGCCTTCTTGGCTGCCTGGGCACACTGCTGGCTCATACTCAGCTGCCTGTCTATTACAAGTCCCAGATGTTAAGAAGGGGCATCACACAGCATCCCACACAGAGTGCCTGCTCTGGTTATCAGGAAACAGAGACTCAACACGGCTATACACATAATTATGGGGTTTCCTCCCCTCCAGCAGGTTGCTAAAGTCAATGAATTATGTAAAAAAACAGCTATGCAGCAACTGTATCTTCTGCTTTTCCCATTTGGGTTTCAAAAGCTTTGGAGCAATATTGGTGTGTTGCATGCTGAGTTAAAAATTGGAAATGTATTACTCTGATTTAGCATGGGACCGAGTAAATTGTATTCAGTTAAAATAGCAGATATCCTGCAGAGAAGAAAATAAGTATTTCTGCTTGACTGTGTGACACCTAAGCTGCAACCCAGAGGTTCTGAAGGATAATTTGTGTTACCGAGAAATCCATTAGCATTGGCTGCCAGGTCGGAGATGCTGGTGTGTGCAGGGCACTCAGGTCCCAGGCAACTCCAGGAGTTCAGGCCTTCTGCATCTCCTCCCCCGTGTCCTTTGCAGGGCCTCACACGGTGTCTGTCCTGATGGTGCCTGAGCTCCTGTCTGCTCTGTGCTCACACCACACTGGTTTTTTTGGTTTTTTTCTGAGGGAAGTTTTGTTTAAAGCACTGCCTGCCCTCACCGCCTGTGTGGCTCTGCAGCGTTTGCTGAAAGCCTTGTTCCTGAAGCATGTGCAATACCTAGGTTTGCAACAGTGAGCTTAGATTCCAGAAGTCACTATCACAGGCTCCTGAACCTTGAAGGACACACAAGGAGAAACCTGCCCACATTGAAGGATCATTTAGGTCCCTCTGACACCTTCTCAGGAAGGTGGAGGTTCCTTTTGCCAGGGATTCCTCAGCCTGTTTCAGTACAAACATATTTTATCCTTTCTGCTGGGATTTTTCCTATGTCAAAACTGACTCTGTCTTGTTGAGCTTTATTACTGCTTGTCTAACCACAGTGAATCCAGACAGAATATTATTCCTTCCCTCCTAGTGGAATTTCTTATGTATTTTTGTATTTACGTATTATTTTGTGTTGTTTTCCCCTTCCACCCACTTTATCTCATCCGTACTACCACAACTTCTTACAGCAGAGAAATAAATGTCAGTTTTTCCATTGTCTCCTAGATGCCAGCTATGTTAAAATGCAGTTTCTTGTTGTTTTTTAAGGGCTACTCCCAGCTCCACCCTGACTGACTCCCTACATCTCCTGCCCAGTGCTCCTCCTGGTGCATCATTTGCAGATGTCCACAGATGCCTTTTTCCTAACCAGTTCTCAAGCCTTTCCTTGCAAAACACATCTACAGCTCCCACAGTAGAGTTGTAATAGCAGACTACAGCATCTACAAGTCATTCTCACGGCTTCAAGTTTCTCAGTGCTTGTCCCTAGGTTTGGGTTATCTCAGCTCATGATTCATCCCTGCCTTGCTAGCAGCCTGGGAGTCCTGAGATGAACAGTCCCTTTGACCCTATCTGCAGCTGCGGTGACTTGAAGGCAGTTCTGCAAGCACAGCCCTTTCCCAAACAACTACAGACAGCAGAAGCGTATCTTCAGGAAGGGGCTTTCCCAGGCGAGTCCAGATACAAGCAGCTCCCCCTCAGCCAAGAAGGCTGAGTGCAACCTCTTGTACTTTCAAATGTGGCATATTGTTGTGTCCCACCCCCAGGTCCCTACTCCCCATCTCCTACCAACATGAGTGCAAACTCAATCCTTGCTCCTGTCAATCCCACCTTACAGTAATTAAGTCCATTGAAGGTAGAGGTTCCTAAGGGCTATTAGTTGCAGCTTTGATTGGCTAATGATTGCAGCATTGAGGCAAAACATCCATGCATCCATGCCTAGGGGTCAAGAATTATTAGAGAGACTGCAGTTATATCCCTGTGTCTTGCAGCTTACATGCAGAGGTCCAGAGAGCGTGAGCTCAGCTACAGCCTTCGCAAATGTGCACATCTGTGCACATGTTGGAGGGGAAAGGCCAGAAAGTTTTCATTTTAAAATTAAATTCATAGGATAGCCAGACCTTTCAACTGCTTAATACGAGCAGTGATTTATGGCTGCACTTAAAGAATGAGCCAGGGGCAGACAAATTCATCACAGACCATCCTTTTCTGTCAAAGCAACGCTGCACAACAGTCAGGCTCCTGGCAGCAGAGCTTCTGCTGTGGCAAGGCAGTGCTGCTCTGTCACACTCACACCACCTCAGCAGCTGAGGTCCCAGCCCAGGATTTCATCCACCTCTGTGACGGTTTGGGAGTTCCCCGCCCCCCCACACACTTTAAAATGACCCAGGCTAGACTCTCAGCCGGCTGGAAGTTAAGAGATGAAGCTCTATTTACAGCTCAGCACAATATACAAGCAAATATATACACTATATACAGGAATATTTATAGAAATATACAAGTTTAAGGTAATACAGACACACAACTCCCCTCCCAGAAATCAGAGACCCCAGGAGGGGCTCCCAACCACCTTTCCACCTTCTCCCCACTCCCACACCTTACCCCAAGGTTTGGCTTACGCACAAGGAGGATTGGCTGGGGAGGATTAGAAGAAAAAGTGGTTAGTGAAGTTATTCAACAGAGAGGAGAAGCCAGAGCTGCTAGCCCAAGACCCAAGCAGCAAGCAAGCAAGCAAGTCCCTCGTGACCCAGACTGCCAGCTCGAGAGACTTATCTTCTTTGTTTTGGTTTTCTTATACCTAAACATCACAGCAAGCCTCTGAGTGAAGTAGACATCACCACTGTTTTCCTTCACAGCCTACAGTATAATTTTCTCTATTAAAATATTCCAATTAGCTCAAACCAGCACAACCTCTTTTTGTTGGAGGGGGAGGAAGAAAAAACATTGACCATCTGCCACATTCTCCTACTTTCTCTCCCTGCTCTCAGCCAGCACCAGCCACTGGATGGACAATGCAAAGCTCTCTTTGTACACACAACACAAGACTCTAAACTTGTCTTCTAGAAATTAAATCACAAGAAACACACTGACATGGAGATTTTTGCTTTAGGTGTTCCCAGCTCGAGACCCTTCCATCCTTCCTGGTGGTTTCTTACCTATTGTGTGCATTGCATTTAAACTCAGTCACTTCAATTTTGCCTGCCTTGTCTGAGATTCCCCCAGAACTTCAGAACAGCATCACACATGGCAGCGTGTCCTTCAGCCCTTCTGTGGGCAGGACATAGGTCTTTCTGCCTGGTCTTCCTGAAGACTTCCAAAGTTTCCATCACCTTGTTCAGAAGATACTTTTTACTGGATGTATACATTCGCTTTACTAGACTCAAAGCCTACATATTGTATGAGTCATAGAATCATGGAATGGTAAGGTTGGAAGGGACCTCAAAATCATCCAGTTCCAATCCCCTGCCATAGGCAGGGACACCTCCCACTAGTACAGGTCACTCAAGGCCTCATCCAACCTGGCCTTGAACACCTCCAGGGAGGGAGCAGCCACAACCTCCCTGGGCAACCTGTGCCAGTGTCTCACCACCCTCACTGCAAACAACTTCCTCCTAACATCCACTTTCAATCTCCCCTCTGCCAGTTCAAACCCATTGCCCCTTGTCCTGTCATTGCAAGACTTTGTCAGTAGTCCCTCCCTAGCCTTCCTGTAGGCCCCTTTCAGATGCTGGAAGGCTACTATGAGGTCTCCTGGAAGCCTTCTCTTCTCCAGGCTGAAGACCCCCAACTCTTGTAGCCTGTCCTCATAGGAGAGCTGTTCCAACCCTCTGATCATCTTAGTGGCCTCCTCTGCACCCACTTCTGACATTATTCGATGTTGTATGAATCTGGTAGGGAGAATGGGAACTCCAGAGGTGTTTGGGAGTATACAGGAGGTGCGATTTGAAAGAAGGCTTGCTCTTTTTTTCCTCAATCCATGTCTTACTGTGTGATGGAGTTTTTGGCTGATTAAAAAGCTGGCTTTAACACAGCTGATGTCAGTCTGTGATTTTTTTCAAGGTGATTTTTGCACCATTTACACTCACTGTGGTAGTTTGCTTTCTCCCTGAGACATAAAGGCCACACGTGTGTCTGCTTTGTGACTAGCTTAGTGTAGTTTCTTTTCTAGCACTCAAAAAAAGGGCAAATGCTGAAGTCGATGTGGGTTTGGGAGTTGTTATTACTCAGATAACTACAGCCTCTGACCACAAGGCAGTGCAACTGCTGAATTATTTCACCCTTCCCTTTTACATGCATGCACATGGACAAAGTTGAGCTTGTGCATTAGAAAAAAGAGGGAATGTGTGAAGCAGTTTACAATTTTTGACGATACAGTTCTAGCAGCCTCTGTGTGTGACTGGCTTGCTCTGAACAGCTTCACTCCTTCTCGTTAGCCCTGGTGCATCCTGGACAGTGGGAACTGGAAATGGTATGGTTTTATCAGGTTGCAATACAGAGAACTGAAAAAAAGCCACAGATCTGACCTTATCTTTTCCTGGGGCAAATAGTTCAGTGCATGAAATGGAGAAAAGAAAGCAGCTTTTTAATACTTCGGGAGTTTCCTTCAGAAGATATAATTTGTCTCTAAAATTTTCTCACTTAGTAAAACAGCTCCTAAGTTAATATTGGTTTTATTATCTTCTATTATCCAGACACTCTGTGGAGAGATTGTCACAGGAAATTTGTATTCCAGTTTGCATGTCTGCAAGTTGTTGAGGAAGATGTTAAGCATTTCCATCTCCAGTACACACTATATGCTTTCTAGTCTACCTTATTGGACTTTGAGCTAGTATTAATTGAGGTTTTGTGGGGTTCTCATTTAAGTGGTGGAGATTTTTGAAACAATCGAGAATAACGTGCTGTGAAATATGGAATAAATCCAAGTATGAAACGTTGCAAAGCTGTCACTTACAAAGACAAGAGCGGTCCAAGTAAATTTAATACAATCCCTTTATCTCAAATGCAGTTGTTCTTTTAGTTCGAGTGTTTTGATTTACATAGCTATAATTGTGTGGCTGTCTTCTGTAGAAGTCTGCAAAGAGCAATAATTATTTATGGTTATTTGAGAAATGCTGATGCTCGAGCTATCAAGTGTGAGAAATTGCTGGTTCCCCCTTCTTGTCTAATGCTGAACGTTCTTAAGAAAACAAACTATCATTTGGTGTATAGAATATGCATGCATCAAATAGGTTAGTGCAGGATGCAAACTGGGAAAACCAAGTATTAAACCAATCTAAGTTGTGTTTGTAATTTCAAGGCTGTCCATCGGTTGCAAGAGTCTTGGTTGCATTTTTTATGTGAAAACAGGGTTGGGAATGCTCTTGCATGTAACCTTGTGCTCAAATAAAACCATTTAAGCATTTGGGGAAATACAGATAATACTGAGAAGCATTTTATATATTGAATAACAAACACATCCTAGAACTTGGATGATGTGGTTGATGGGCTGGGGGAAGGAGAGCTGATAACACCTGAGAGATTTTAGTCAGCTGAAATGCCAGTTTTTCTCAGTGTCACATAACTAGGGCCGTTATTGCCACCTATAGTTAGTCACTTTAAGACCTTGTCTTCAGTGGGTTATCAGCCTACTGCACACACATCTTCTGAACAAATGCCATTAAGAATAATTTGGTAGTGATGAGGTCTGGTGTATGCTAAGCTTAACAGTCCTACCAGGTAGACCCAACTGGGCATTCAGCAGAGATGTAGCTGATTTTTGACCGCTTGGACCACAGGTAAGGGGAACGCCACAGCAACGTCATAGTTCTAGCATAGGACAGTAACCAAACCTCCAAACAGGAGTGTAACTCAAGAATTAAAGGCAGATGCAAAGTCTTCATTGAAGCAAAACTGAAGAGGAAAATCAGTTTAGCAGGGCATGGGACTAAAAATTCCATTCACAATATTTGTCCTCCTTATGCCACTCTAATTTGGGTGATTTTTGCCCTGAAGTCCGCCATGCCCACATGTGTTAGCACTCCCAGCACAGGTTGGTTGTGAGCCTCGTTACAATAATGTGCAGAACTAGCAGCAGCCGCAGGCAGTGCAATAGAAATAAACAATACTCTGCTTTGTAGGTGGGGAGGATACTTATTCGAACATGTTTGGTTTTTTGGTTTTTTTTAATAGTGAGACAAAATTTAATTCATGGGTTTCTTGAGTGACACTTAGATATTTCCATCCTAACAAAAAAATGCTTCCAGTGCAGACAGCTGTGAATGGGATCGATCTCTACTCCTAGTTAGCAGTAGGTTGCTACATTCAGAAGAAAAACAATTTAAAATGTCCTGGTTTAAATCTGAACTTGCTGCTTGCCCATTGAGCTCGGAAAGGCCCTCAAAGATTATTTTATCCTACCGTGCTTAAGTAACCAGAAGAAAATACCTCCCATTTCATTACTGTGGTTTACCTTGAATAACCTTTGGATGCTGTAGGTTGATGATTGTCAAGCCCTCACCCCCTGTCCCACCTTGCTGTACAGAGGATAGCCATATGAGCAGAGTGTGCTGGACTTAACTTTCCTCCCTCACTGTTAGTTTGGGAGTGACAGAGATGAGAAGCTTCTGGGATCAGAGTGTCCCCAACTATTTTTTTTTTCTTCTTCTCTTAAATGTCACTGAGCTTATGAGTCTCCTGCTGCTCATGTTCCCTCCCTGTTCAACTTGATTGCTGCACCAGAAAAGAAAGAAGAACTTTGATCTTGACATGCCCTTCTTCTCTGTCTCCCTTTCCCACTTCCATAGGAAAAGAAGAAAAAAAAAAACCAAAACCATGATCAAATTGAGCTTTGGTGTTGTCAGCCCTTTCAGGGAAGAATGGGTGCTTTTATCAGATATCTTCCCAAAATCTTTAATGCCCAGCTGAAGTCCAAGCTGAACTGTCAGAGGACAGAGCTGAGCCCTGGCTTTATCACCATCCTCACATTGCTCTCAGGGTAGCCTGCAGACTCTCTTAAAGTGCCTTCTCCCATTATTTAATGTGCCTTCTTGAACTGGGGGATCAGTGATGACCTCTGGAAATGGCTAGAGAAGCTGCAATCATTGTCCAGGCAGCAGCTGCACTCTCATAACTCTACTGTAGCTGCATCTGTGACCACTTCGTTGGAAGACAGCCTATGGTCCTAATTCTTTGACTTGCCACTACCATCCGTGTGTTTAAAGGTCTCTGTCCTTTGAATCTTTTCTCTTTGGCTGCTTAGATCTGTAGAGTGTGTCTTCCTTGTTAGTTGTGGGCACATTTTCACTGGCCGAGTGGACCTCTAGTTTAAATGAATATAGTTCTAGTCTCGTGGAGTCTTACTCTGTTCCCTCACTTCAGGAGTGAAATTATTATGTGGCTTAAAAGTCTTACCCATAACGTAAAATGAGGAGGAACCATATTAGCATCAGATAACCCAAGACTGATAGATAGTTTCAAAACATCAAATTGAAGTGCTGTGGTTACCTCACATGGTGCTGTCAGCTCTGGGAACCGTGGAGCTGTGGTCTGCAGCTTACAAGAGTTTAGTGGTCCTGGAGAAGCTTCTTAAAGGCTGTCCAGTGCCAGTGTGGCTTTCATGTCACCCACCTCTTCAGCAAGAGGGCTGTTAGCATTAAAGCTTAGGGACAGCCACCAGGATTCTTCCACTTCTTTGGTGGAGGCAAATAGAACAACTCCTCCAGGGTGCATTGAGTGTGTTAGCTGCAGAAGAAGGTAGGTTTTGCTGTAGCTGGCACTGTTCTAGCACAGTCACAAAACTGCCCTCTTTTTTCATTTATTTATTTATTTTAAATAAGCTGAAGTCAATAGGCAAAGGGAAAAAGGAAGCAGAGCTCTTAAAACTGTATTTCCTACATGGTACTTCATCCATCAGCCATTCAAAATGGTACTACTGTAATTTATGAGAATAGGTCAATACCCTTTTAATCTTCCACTGGTACTTCATATGTGTTCTGTGTGCCACCAAACAGGTCAGAGCACACACAGAGCTGGTCCTGGGTTGTTGGTGAATACTTAGCAAATGCATCTGACCAAACTTATGTGGCATTTCTTCCACCTTAAAAGGAGTGGGAGACAAGTACCACTTCAAAATGCACAAGTATCATCTTTTAAGTGGTTTTAATGTAGTATAGTCTCATTTGCAATTGCAACTAGTAAGGCTGCCTTTCTCCCCCTTACTCTGAATGTCTGAAAATCTCATTAATAATGGATGGGGAAGAAGTGTTAGCCTATTGATGTAGGAATGAAATAAGGAGCAAAGCACAGCTCTACAAAGATTCTTATGCAGATTAGGGTCTGAAGCAACCATTAGATTATCAGAGCTGACCTTCTATCTAATACAGACTGTAGAATCTCATCATGTAATTCTCTGTGCAGCAGAAAACCAAATACAGTGCATTACCATATTGCAATGTAGCAGGACATTCAGGCATTTGTCCTGGATTTTTTTTACTCTAAAACTAGAGGCATACAGCAGTGCTGTGCCACTTGAACATATGGAAATCTACAGAAGAGATTTTAGCATTTTATCTGTCTGCAGGGGAGAATTTGTATGTATGTTTGTTTGCAAAGGATTTTGTTTAGTTCTTTGAAAATTATTTACAAGTAACTCTAATCAGCATAAAGCTGATCAATAGTTTTGTTTCTCTCTATGGCAGCATAAACTGAAATAGTTTGTCTTGGTTTGTTTTGTTTTGTTTAACATAAAAGGTCATTTTCTTCAAAACTCTGTGTGGTCCTTGACAACTGCTTTCTAATATCTTATTTTGAAAACTCCCAGCCAGTTTTCCTAGGAAACATGAAGCATGTTTCACATCTGGCTTCTCATCTCTGACTATAACACAAAAGTGCCCTTGAAGCACACCTAGAAGGTATCCAGGGGGATACCACACATGCACAAAAGATGAGCCAAGCTGTCTAAAGGAGCTGCACTGAACTATTGCGTGGTTTAGCCATTAGTTGACATTTTACTGAACAAAGGGGCTAAAGAAATGAGATGAAAATACCAAGAAATTCAGAGGAGAAGTGGTGGGTGGCACTGTACAAAATACGGAGGTCTCAGGATTAGCCCATAAATACAGAGCTGAAAAAAACCCTTCCTGACCAGGTCTGATGGCACCAGCCTCTTGGTGTTGCCCATCCCACAAGAACATTCCTCTGCAACCCACTGCAGCTCAGAGGGAGGGAAAGTCTCTGCTGCTGTTGTGTTGCAGAAGATTTTGCTGCCCCTTGGGCTCTTAGGGCTTTCTGTAATGATACAGTTTCTGTTTCTTTACCCTCCAAAGCTCAGAAATCCTGTAACTGGCTTGGTCTCATCTTGGATTTGGTTTGTGTTTTGCCTTTAATTGCATTTGCATCTTGTTCTTTGAAGGTTTTTTTAATATGAATCATGGCTAACTACTGGTATTGAAAGCAGAGATTTGACTCATAACTGCAGCACCTGGAGGTTCCATATGAACCCCTAGATTGGTGCAAAATCATTTGCCAAGGATGTTATACCTCTATAACCCGAACCGCCCTGGGAGCTGCATACCGCATGNATACACAAGCAGATATATACACTATGTACAGGAATATTTACAGAAATATACAAGGTAAAGGAAATACAGAAACACAACTGCCCTCCCAGAAATCAGAGACCCCAGGAGGGGCTCCCAACCACCCTTCCACCTTCTCCCCACCCCTACACCTTACCCCAAGGTTTGCCTTATGTGCAAGGTGAATTTGGAGTATCTGCGAGGTGGGTTAGAAGAAAAAGTGGTTAGTGAGGTTACACAGCAGAGAGGAGAAGCCAGAAGCTGCTAGACAGAGACACTGTGCCCCAGAGGCACTGCCTTATCTTTGTTTTATGTACTTCTTTCCTAAACATCTCAGCAAGGCTATGAGTGAAGTAGACATCACCACTGTTTTCCTTTTCACAGCCTATAACATAATTTTCTCTATTAAAATATTCCAATTAGCCTCAAACCAGCACACCCATCAAATAGGAAAATACTTCTGTTAATACTTGCCTTTGGTGCTAAACTAATCATTGAGCACAAGGCTCTGTGAAATCCACAAGAAGTGATGTTAAGTAAATGTAAATAACATTACCAGACCTTCCCCCTCTTGCTTTGATGCAATTTATTCAGAATACGTAAAACGATGTTTGCAGCAGTGAGGGCAAAGCTGCATAGCAAAACGCTGCCATGCAGACATCTCAGGTGGCTCTGAATAACCAAACACAGGAGTCCTGTGTTGACATGGTCCTGTACTTCACCTAGTATTTCCCATTTCCCAAAGGAGCTTATTACCTGCCTTGGCAGCAGCTCTCATTGTCGTTGCTGGACACAATCTGGGCTGGAGGTGGCTGGTGGCAAGAGTGACCACCTAGGTCCACCCTAGGACGGATTACAACCTCTACAAAGCAGTAATAGAAAGTTAGGGCACTGTTAAGAAAACAACAAAGGGCTATGGGTGAAAGTAGTGCTAGAAGAGTGTGTTAGAAGGCCACATGCTCATTCCTTCTCTGTCAGTATGGCTTTAGCAGAGAGGCAAATGCATAGTTAATATTCTCCCTGCTCCTCAAGAAATCACAGCTGAGCGAATATTCCCCTTGGGGAGCAGCTGGAATCTCCATGGACTTTTCTTCTTCTGACAAGGTCATAGCTGTGATAGTTAAATTCTCTAGGATAAAAGACATCAGCACCAAGGGCACACACTCTTCATTCTGACAAATTCTCCAGCTCTGGTCTTGTCCTACCCTGTGTCAGCAGCAAAAGGTCAGGCAGGGCCCAGCACTGCTGTAGCTGTGGAATGAACTGCAGAGTGGCGGCAGAGATCTGCTTTTCAGGACTAAGCAGTGACCACATCTCAGGATGAGGTGTGTCAATGCTTGTGCTCCTTTGCGTTGGACACTGTCAACAGCACTTAAGCAGCCACATGTCAAGAAGGTGGAGACAAAAGAGTTTATCTTCTAGGACAGGAATAATTTTTCTCAGCCACAGAATGAACTTTTCTATACAGGCAGTAACCTACTTTGTATAATAAGCAGAAAAAGCAGTAGTAGTTTCCAGCCTCCTGACTTAGAGTGGTGCCTCTGCTTTCTTTGCAGTTGTCCAACACAGCCATTCTTCATCAGGTGAGGCGAGACCAAGTGACGGACACATGCCGAGCGAACAGCGTATCCAGCAGGAAGCGCCGCGTGCTGACGCCCAGCGACCTCAAACACCTGGTTGTGGATGAAGATCACGAAATGATCTATTGCTACGTTCCCAAAGTGGCCTGCACAAACTGGAAGCGAGTCATGATGGTTTTGACGGGAAGAGGCAAGTACAGTGACCCAATGGAAATCCCAGCCAATGAAGCCCACGTGTCTTCAAACTTGAAGACCCTCAACCAGTACAGCATACCAGAGATCAACCACCGCTTGAAAAACTACATGAAGTTCCTCTTTGTGCGCGAGCCTTTCGAGAGGCTGGTGTCAGCCTACAGGAACAAGTTCACCCAGAAGTACAACACTTCCTTCCACAAACGATACGGCACCAAAATCGTGAGGCGCCAGAGGAAAAACGCCACCCAGGAGGCTCTGCGTAAAGGCGACGATGTGAAATTCGAAGAGTTTGTGGCATATCTCATCGACCCACACACCCAAAGAGAAGAGCCCTTCAATGAGCACTGGCAGACTGTGTACTCTCTCTGCCACCCTTGCCACATCCACTACGACCTCATAGGAAAATATGAAACACTCGAAGAGGATTCAAATTACATTCTCCAGCTGGCAGGAGTAGGCAGCTACCTGAAGTTCCCCACCTATGCAAAGTCCACGAGAACTACTGATGAAATGACCACAGAGTTCTTCCAGAACATCAGCTCCGAGCACCAAACGCAGCTCTATGAAGTCTACAAACTCGATTTTTTAATGTTCAATTACTCAGTGCCAAGCTACCTGAAACTGGAATGAGGGATGGGTTGGGGGGAGAGAGGGGAGAGAAAACCTGGTTTATTTAAGATTTTTATTTGTCATAATAAATATGGAGAATGGGTTATTTTGTAAATTAATATTTTCTTTTTTTTTTTTTTTGAATGATGCTGCGAGCAGCACAGTCAAAATTATTTAAATCAACTGTAAGAAAGGACAGCTCTCTTCACAGGGTAACAGGATTGTGATGATCTAGCTGTTTAAAAAATTGCTAATTCTGGTGAATTTCATTGATCTTGCATTCCTACGATTCTAATTAATGTTATTTATACTTATTTAAAATGTGGTCTCTTGGTAGGTGTCACTTCAGCAGCAGAGATAAATACTCTTTGGAGAAAAGGAGCCTGGGTTTGTGCTTCCCTCAGCTGAGCGTCTCTGGGTTAATAATACTATTCCACTGGCCATTGGTGCAGAGAAGTACAGGAATGGTTCTCAATACCACACACATTGAGAAGAGTGGTGGGAATAATTCATTCAGAAAGCTATAACTGCACTCCAGCATACTAGAAAAAAAAAAAATCCATCTTTTCAGCCCTAAGAAGGAAAATTGAAACCAATTTTTGTAGATTCATAAAATGTAAGCCACATGACTGAATGAAATGTGAATGTCTTCCTTGGGAAGAGAAACCATAAGGTTTTATTTTAAGCCTGAACTTAATGAGTTTATCAAGAATATGACCAGTTCCATTATCTCCTAATTTGAAGCCTGCCAGCCCAAACTAATGCAGATTTACAGACAGCCCATCAGAAAAGGAAAAAAGACAAAGTTACAAGTGACTGCAGAGATTTTTTGAATGCCCAAACCAGTTGGTATTGACTTTATATCTAGGATGGGGCTGGGATGAGCTCTATCCTCTGTAAATCGTGCTTCCCCAACTGATCTTAAGACAGACAAGCAAAACATGCTCAGAAGACACTGGTTAAGATACGTTGCTAGAAAGGATGTGGGCATGTCATTTGAAAAGTCAGGAAGGCATCTTTATGTTGATCTCTGAACATGCAAGGTAATAAAAAAGCTCTCACCGGCCTACATGCTGGTGGTTTCATGGTTTTTCCCTAGAGGCAAGAGGGAGTCTTCTTTTTATTGATGCCCAAATACCACTGACAGGGATGCTTCTAATTTCCAGGGGGTTTGTATTTCATCCCTGTCAGCTCTGGTGTGTGACTACAACCTTTTTACTTAAGGTAAATATCTCAGTAGTGGTTTTCTGTTCAACAGCTCGCTGAGGTACCAGAGTGTCCCAGGCATAGCACACTGAGCAATTGTTTTGGGCAAGCAAGTAATAATTTATTCATGGCAAATAAATAATGAAACTTGAGATTTCAGTGTGGATCTGTTAGCAAGCTCAGGGGACAGGAGTCCAGGCTTCTCCAAATATTTGCTTTAGGTTGGTGCAGGTGAGCTGCACTGCCAAGCAGATGACAGGTGCCTGCCTGGGGAGTAGTCTGTGGCCACCTCGAGCTGTCCTGTACTTGGGGCGACAGTGCTGGCAGACAGCTGATGGGCAAAAGGAGGTAGAGGCTTGAATTGAGGCACTTGTGGGAACTTAAATTATCTTTTAAAGTTAATTGATTGTTAAAACAGTGTTTTAACTTGCCTGCGTGTCAGTCTTGTGATCAGACCAAACCTTTCCACAAATTAGTGAAGATTTAAATAAACTCAGCCGAAGGCAGAGGTATTTTAACCAGATCAGAGCCAGACCTTGAAAAATGTGCAGTAGCCAACAACATCCACTGAATTGCATTAGCCTGCAGGACACATGTGGTTGTAAAAAGAAAAATCAGTTCCACAAATAAGTTACACAAATAAGTCGCTGAGTAGATCTCAGTGAAGAACAAATTAATGTAATGAACAGCAGCAGAAGTCCTTTCACAATTTGATTTGGTCTTAGCCAGGATTCAGGTCTTTTATTTTTTTAACATACCCTTCAAATAGGTGTCTCATCCATTCTGGAATGACCACAGTTTTCATAGCCTAGGTCCTGACCCAGGCGTTAGTGAAGAAGAGCTGGCTGGCTGCACCTGACAGCTCTGGGTTCCTGCATGGTTGCTGACCTCTGGCTGGTGTTTTACTCAAAAGCAGTTTAGTCTCACTGAGAGCCTGCAGAGCTGTTGCAAGTGCCTATCACAGTGTGCCCTGGCTTGCTTTTCTTAGTAGTTCAGTGGTGATATTTTTGTTTAAAAAAATAAAACCTGTCTGAAGGTAGATTACTCCTCTTCTTCCCCCCTCCCCACATCCATTCCACCTTAATATTTTCCACAAACTATTTGTGTGCTTGTTTGGTCTTGTAGCTGACAGTGCCTATTTTTTGGTCCAATTTTCTCATCATGTAGTTTTTAATTCCTCCAATGGAATGTGATGCGATTTTTTTCATTTAAGAAAAAATTGCTTCAGAAAGTAAATATGTTTAAAATGGGGGGGTGCTTCCCCTTTCCTTTTGGGGCTTTTCTCTGTAATCTGTTCTGAAATACCCTCCTTGGTTTCACTGTTTTGAAAGCACAGCCTCCCCCTCATTTTATAGGTGAAGAACATGTTGATGAGATTGGAGAGGTGAGCTCTGCTCCGGCTGGGAATTTTAGCAGCAGCTTTTGGGTTTGATCACCCAGATTCTGCCTCTGTGCAGAAAGCTGCCCTGTGGGCAGATGCTCAGTATTGAGATAGCTTTCATGTGGACTGAAATGAGTATTTTAAAGTCACTTGCTTTTTTAAAAACCTTGATCCTAAATGACTACAAACTGCTTATTTAAGTGTGTTCTATTTTGGGGTGCTGTGAGTGGGCTGTGCAGCTGTGTTTAAAAGTGAACAGCTGACATGCTGGATATGATTGTGAGTCCTGTGCGGTGAGCACAAAGTCCTCACCAGGTCGAAGGGTTTCCTCTAGCTGAAGAGGAAGAGGCAGGTCTGTTCCTGAGCTCCTGGATTAATTTCTGCTGTGGCCACAGTTGGTCCTGGGAGCCTAACAACCCAAACTGCAGCCACAGCAAAATGAAAATATAGTTGTGGTCATGGGACAGCAAGCGCCACCCGAGGAGAGTCTCTTTTAGAAGGCTGTATGGTCAAGCTGCAGTGAGTGCAGAGAGGACCCGGCAGGGAAGGTTCTGCTCCCCACCTCTGTCCCCAGTCCTCTGCTGCTGGCCTTGAGGAATGGTGATCCTTACCTCCGAGTAGCTGGTGCCTTCTTGTCTTTGGCAGGGCCAGCACCGAGCCCAGCAGCACCTACGCACAATACTCCCAGCTGGGGGCTCATTCCCCTCAGATGGCACTGAGCACCATAACCTGGAGCCCAGGCTGGATCGGGTCAATCAGAATACGGTAACGATTCCTGGGTGGTGGGAGGCCCCTCCCAAACTTGACTTGGTCCATGCTTCAGCCTCTTCATAAAACATGCCCATTGTCAGAGAGGTGCAAACTACCTGAACCATGCGCTGTGCAAGACAAACAAAATGAATAATCCACAAGCAGAAGTGCTTTTAGAGATAAGTCGACCCCAAACATTTTAGGGTTTCACTGTAGTCTGCTGTACTTTTCAGGTACAAAAAGGGACTGTCCTTACTATTACTCTTGTTACAGAGAGTGTTATTTTCTTACATGCATGCACAATAAAATGTGTATGAATAATTTAACATCAATGTGAGGGTGGATTTTTTTTTTTAACCTATTTGTATGCAGTAGAAGGCTTGTTGTAGAAAAGTATCTCCTCATACCTAAATATACTGTTAATAAAGAAAAAAGCTAAATTATACATTGCCAACACAAGTGTGAACTGCTCATGAATCTTTCCTTAAAAAAAAAAAAGCCATTCAAGCCTGATTATTTTTCTAAGTAACTTCAATTAAATTGAAGAAAGAAAGTTCCTCTCTGTGTGCTTTATTTCTGGCTCCTGCTTTCAGGGTGGAGTCATCAGGGTGGGATTTCTGCCTGCACGGCTTTGCTTTCTCACAAGGGTTATTGTGGTGGGACAAGCAGAAGACTCAAAATTGTCTATTGCTATGGAGCAAGAATACTAAAATCATCTAAGAACATCCTTCTCACTCCCTTCTGAAGTTCCAAGCCAGCAAGGATGAGAGCTGTCAATTTGAAACCTGTTGCAAGCACAGAAACATTGTCCTACGTCAAGCAAGTCAGATGACATAAGCTTCGTCTATGTCGTAAGCTTTAGGCCATCTGCTTGCCCAGCTTTGTGTGAACTTACTAACAATGGCTTTAAGCTAAACATCTATAGCACTCCTCAAACATGCTCATCTGTGGTTTACACTGAGGCCATATCTAACCCCAAAGCAGAAACTTGCAGCTGGGCTTGAAGGCAAATTTAGTGAGGAAATCAGCATCATAAATTAGGAAAAAAAGCATACATTTAGGCCTCTCGGGGTGATCTCTTCCAGTGAAATACTATTCATCCAGCAGAGAATTTTTTTCCCCCTAGTGGCCATTTTAAGACCAAAGCTTTTAACTTGTGTCCATTATCACTGCTGGAAGAGTCTGGATTCACTTTCTTTGTAAGTCTCCTTTGAGTAGTAGAATGCTATTGCATTCCTACTTAACCACACCATCACCAGACTAAGGCCAGATCTCTCAACATCTCTTTTCTAGGTGATATGCTTTAGGCTACTGAACATCTTGGTTGTCCCATCACTGTAACCTCCTCCAGTATCTTAACATCCCTGTGGCACTGGGGAGGGCACCAAAACCGAGTGCAGCATGTCAGGGGCTAGCAGAGCATTTCATCTGCCAGCGCCACTCCTCTCTCACTGATTTTGACACTGATACTGATTCTTCCATCTCTGGTTCTGAGTAAATGCGGACCTGATACAGTAACATTTCCTCAGGTGTTTGGTAGCCTGTGTCCTACCACAGTGCAAGACAGTTTCATTCTGTGGGAAGACGAGATGGAGCATTTCAAGTAACATTTTGTGGGTTTGAAAATCTCATTGCAGTCAGAAGCTTTTAATTAAAACCCAAAACAACCAACAAAGCTATTTTTTCTGAGTAAGGGGGAAAAAAATCAATCCAAAGTTTATGCCCCCATTTTTGGTATTTTTTTTTTTTT
>VWYK01009799.1:503-13616 GCA_013399775.1 Semnornis frantzii | reverse complement strand
CCCTTCCAGCCCTGCCTGATTCTATGATTCTCTTTGTGAGGCCAATGGGGAAAAATATCTTCATCTTCCTTAGGGTTCAGATTTCATTTGATGTCTTCTGCCATGCTACAGTTTTTTAATACAAACAAGTAAATGCCTTGTTAAGTAAATGAAGAAGAAGTTAACCAATTAGAAAACCCCTATTGCCAGCATTAACAATTTTTTTTATTATTATTATTTAATTTCAGTATTAGATTACATATGGGAAGCTTATTAAAAGAACATTACATTTGCAAAGTCAATGTCTGGAAAGTTGCTCAGTGCCAGGATGAGAGCTGCACGAACAGATTCAGTCATAAGTAATACTACATTTTAAGGCTGCCTTCACTGAGAGATGTTTATAACTCCTGGAATTCCAAGTCCAACACAATCTTGTTTCATACAGGCCTGTTTCCTAATAGAGGCAACTTTCAAATCTCAAGAATTATTCCAGTGCTCACTGCTGCTAGCCTGAATTTAAATACTCTCCCAGAGTGCTGGCTGTGCTTTGGTTCCTTGACAAAAAGTGAACATGCCATTGGTTTTTTGTTTTTTTACTGTGATTTTCCTTTCTCTGTGGTTTATTGCAACTGCAAACTATGTGGCAAGAGCTGTATTTTACTGGGTGGGTGCAGGCTGTCTTTGAAATCCATTTTTAGGGAGATGTTTCTAGGTGCTGCTAGCATACAGATGAATGAATGAAGAGCAACTTGTTACAGCAACACAGGTTGGCAAGATAAGAAACAAAGCCTGTTTAGAGCTGAAGAGCTCTGCACTAATCCATACAGTTCTGTGGCACATGGTGAAGGACCTTATGACTTTTTAATGACTTTCCTAGTCATTAGGAGTCACTTGTCCTAGTCATAGAATCAGAGAATGGTAAGGTTGGAAGGGACCTGAAAGCTCATCCAGCTCCAACCCCCTGCCATAGGCAGGGACACCTCCCACGAGATGCTCCTAGTCCTAGGAGTCACCTGGTGCACTGAAAGTCAAAAACCAAAAGTGCCATCAACATTTGCAGCCTTATAAAATCTGCTTCTGTGTCCAATCTGTGTCAAAACTAAACAGCTGGGGCTGAGGGCAGAGGTCATTGCTGTCTACAGCTACCTGCAGGGACATTGTGCAGAGGCTGCTGCTGGGCTCTGCTCACAGGGTACTGGAGACAGAACAAGGGGGAATGGCCTCAAGCTGAGGCTGGGGAGGTTCAGATTGGACATTAGGAAAAAGTTTTGGATGGAGAGAGTGGTCAGGGACTGGACTGAGCTGCCCAGGGAGGTGGTGGAGTCCCCCAGCCTGGCTGTGTTTCAGGGTGGTTTGGATGTGGTGCTTGGGGCTATGGTTTGAGGTGAATCTTGCAGAGCAGGGTTCTAGGGGCTTGGTGCTTCTGAGGGGCTTTGCCAGCCTGCATGTGGCTGTGATTCTGTGATTCTTCTCACAGGTAAATAGTGACGGAACAAGAGGGAATGGCCTCAAACTGCAAGTGAGTAGGTTTAGACATGACATTAGGAAAACGTTTTTCCAGAAAGAGTGATCAGAGATTGGAATGAGCTGCCCAGGGAGGTGCTTGAGTCACCAACCCTGGATGGGCTTAAAAGTGGTGCTTAGGGCTCTGGTTTAGGCTGCACCTTGCAGAGTAGGGATCTGGGTTGGACTTGGTGATCCTGAGGGGCTTTGCCAACTGCAATGTTTCTGTGGTTCTGTGATTGTGTGAAAGCAGAGACTCAGTCAAAGCAAATGCATTAAACAACAACTCATTATTTTAATTTAGATGGAAACATCTCCAAAGCCAGCAGTGACACTGTGCATGCCTCTTGATGCTGAAATAAATTGTTGGATATATTTTTTTGCTGCATTTCTCTGCATTTGCTTTTGGATTTCCCTGCAAAACTTCAAATAAACCAAATTAAAATCCAGGATAGATTCAATGAGCAATTTAATTATCAGTGTTCTGTTCACCTAATTGTCTCACAGAGACGATGTGCTGGGTAAGAGGAGCCTGCAGGGAGATGAGGACACAGATAGCAGAGTCAATATATTCTACCAGACCAGCACCTTGCCAGGATTTTTGGCACTTGACTCAGATTTTACTCAGAGTGGAGCCCTTTGCTCAATCTGAGAAGCAGAATCAGGGCTGAAACACATCTCTGGAAGTACAGGAAGGGAAATGTTTGTGTTTAATGGGCAATTTGGAAATGTTTGTTATACTACCTTTCCTAGAGCAGTCTAGTGGAAGAAGGCAATGACCTGAGAGCTGGGCTAGACATCTAATCTTTCAAGTTCATTTCTCTTTCCACAGTGTCTGAATGAGGATGTGAAGCACCTGAAGGGGTCAGCTCCCTGGTCCTTTCTGGGCACTTGCAAATCAGTCAGCTCCTGGCTGTTTGGAGCAGATAAACAAACAAGCAAGGAGAGTGCTCAAGACTTGAAGTATCATTCCTGAGCCACTCTGTGTCTGACTATATACACAGTTTGACATGAGGGCATTAGCAGATGGGAACCTATAAGCCATCACTGGAACTGTTTGACCTAATTCTGCCACCAGATGAAAGAACCAAACAAAAGCACAACCTTCATAGAATCATTGAATGGTTTGGGTTAGAAAAGACCTTTAAGATCCTCAGGTCTAACAGCTAACCCAGCACTGCCAGGTCCACCACTAAACCACATCCCTCAACATCATGCTTTTAAGAACCTCCAGGCACTCACCACTGCCCTGGGCAGCCAGTTCCAGGCATGACAATGCCTCAGAGAAGTTATTTTCTTTTTCCAAACACCCACCCTAAATTCTCCTGGAGCAATCTGAGGCCATTTCCTCTTGTCCTACCATTGCTCCTCATCAGGGACCAAGCCCTACCTGGCTCCAACCTCCTTTCAGGGAGTTGTAGAGGGCCAGGAGGTTTCCCCTGAGCCTCTTTTTCTCCAGTTGGACAAGCCCAGTTCCCTTAGTTGTGCTCTGGACACTCACAGTACTGGCCTCTGCCTATCCATCCTGTCCAGATCCTTTCTACCTCCAAAGAGATCAAGACTCCAGCCCAGCATGGTACCATCTGCAGACTCACTGAGGGTGCCTTGGTCTTCTTGTCCAGGTCATGAATAAAGATATCAAACAGAACTGGCCCCAGTACTGAGCCCTGGAGAACATCACTTGTGAGTGGGCACCATCTGGAGTGAACTACTTAACTCCAGTCAGAACTTTTTAGATCCAGCCAGTATTTCACCCAGTAAAAAGCACACCCACAAAACCATCAGCAGCCACCTTCTCCAGAAGGATGCTGTGGCAATGTCAAAGGCTTTACTGAAGTCCAGACAGACACAACCACAGCCTTTTGCTCATCTACCAAGTGCATCATCTTCCTCTAAGGCTCACAGAATCATAGAACCAGGCAGGGTTGGAAGGGACCACAAGGAGCAGCCAGTCCCAACCTCCCTGCCATGGGCAGGGACATCCTACCCTAGATGAGGCTGTCCAGAGCCAGGTCTGCCAACAGAGCCAGGTTACTCCATTGGTAGACTCCTCAGCTAGAAGAGGAGGCCTGCTGAGGTTATGAAGACCTGTGTGATAGAGACAGAATCCTCCAGCACTTTTACCACATGAGAAGTGTTGATTTCTTAAGAGCAGTATCTCCTGAGAGAGATTTGTCAGTAGCCAATTTTCTGCTTGGTGAAAAAGAACAGGGAAAGTTTGAAATTGTCAAAATATCCCAGCTAAATTATTTATAAGACTTTCTTTTTTCCTTGGTGGTGGAGGTGATGGTGTTCAAAAGAAAGCTTTAATTCACAACTTGAAGGAGAAAGAAAAAAAATAACAAAAATCTCAATTTTCATTTTGAGTTCACAGGAAAAGACTTTCATTGCTAAGAGTCAGGGGGGTGGGGATTCTTTTGTTTTCATTTCCCAGAATAATTGAGTATTCTTCTTTCTTTTATCCCTAATGAGCTTGGAAAAAAAAACATTTAGCCTCATGGATTCTCACAGGAAGGGAAAATTCCTTGTCCTAGAAACCTGCAGATTAGAAGGCAGGCAGGCTGAGGCTGCTGTGGGAGGGGATGCAGTGAGATTTGTGTGTGCTGCTGTGGCAGGGGATGCAGTGAGATTTGTGTGTGCTGCTGTGGCAGGGGATGCAGTGAGATTTGTGTGTGCTGCTGTGGCAGGGGATGCAGTGAGATTTGTGTGTGCTGCTCTGGCAGGGGATGCAGTGAGATTTGTGTGTGCTGCTCTGGCAGGGGATGCAGTGAGGTTTCTCAGTGTCAGAGTTTATTTGCAACAAGGCAGGAGGTATGATAACAGCTGTATTCATAGGGCTTTCAGGTAGAGAGAGATGCAGCTGGATCCAGGTAGTTATCATAACCTTTCCCAACTGCCACCAAAATGAGACATTTTTCATACAGTTTACTTTGCAAAGAGGGCAGAAAAAAAGATATGGTTCGTACCCTGCAGAACTGAGACATGGATCTCCAAACACACCAAACAGGAAATGTTACAGAAGCTAGCTCCAAGACTTCAATCTCCAAGCAGCCTTGAGTGGTTTTGGTTTTGGAAGGGAGAATTTCATCCTCATCTTCCTCCTCAGGCTGTCAGTCACCAACAAAGCTTCACCAAAGGGTTTGCCAGGGGAGGTTTGCCCCAGGCAATGAGCATATACACACAGGGAATGAGCTCTAATCCTTCAGTCCTAAAACTCAAAACAAACAAACAAAAAAAGGACTTTTTCTGGGGAAGGGAGGGGAGAGAAGACAGAACATGGGGCACACTGCATGGATGCTAGCACAGGATGCTATTTAGGAACCAGAAAGCTATTTTTATGTCTCTGCTCCTCCCCCATTCTTTACTGGAGCAGCTTTTCATACCACTTGGACTACAAAAATCCCATATTCTTCTTATCCCCAAGAACATTATTTAATCAACTCTTTACAGCAACATTCCTTCAGTATAATTCAAACAGACATTTTGTAATCCAAAACACACCAGAAATAAGGCTGCCTCTTCCCTTGCATTCAGCAGACATCTTTTGTGTAGCTATGAAGGAAAAAAAACTGCTGGAAACAAATTGGAAAATGCAATAATCAGTTTGCTGCCCATGGTTTACATGAAGGGTACCCTGACAGCACAGCAGCATCACTAATTATGATGATCCAAATCAAATTCTCTTTGAGGCTGGGCTCTAGCTCTCTGCACCCAACTCTATCAGCTAATCCTTGTCACTTCAGGGTGATCATAGAATCATAGAATCAGTCAAGGTTAGAAGGGACCACAAGGATCAGCCAGTTCCAATCCCCCTGCCATGCCCAGGGACACCTCACACTAGATCAGGCTGCCCACAGCCTCATCCAGCCTGGCTTTAAACACCTCCAGGGATGAGGCTTCCACCACCATCTTGGGCAACCCCTGCCAGGCTCTCACCACCCTCATGCTGAACAACTTCTTCCTGACACCCAGTCTGAATCTCCCCATTTCCATCCTTGTTCCATTCCTCTCCAGTCCTATCACTACCTGACAGCCTCAGAAGTCCCTCCCCAGTTTTCTTGTAGCCCCCTTCAGATCCTGAAAGGTCACAAAAGGTCACATTGATGCTGGTCACGGTGACAGGCAGCACCCTAGCCTGGGTTAGTGGTATCTCTCCAACAGCTCCCCAGACTGTGGAAGTTGTTGGGGAGCACCACCTTAGCTCAGCCTGTCATCAGCTGCCAGTCTGATTCAAAAGGATGCAGTAGCTGTGACCTCTTTCAGGGAAGCAGTGCTCTGGGAGAACATCTCTCTGGGCATGTGTTACAAACTGCCAAGTCCTCTCCCCCCTAGAGCTGCCATAGGTGATATGGTGAGGATGCAGGAGCTCTCCTGGCTCTAGTGACATTGAGCCTGCATGCTGAAGTGCTGCCCTGAAACACAGCACCAATGCTTGGGCTGGCCTGAGGATGCAGCTGGGAACTGCACCCTGTGGTGTGACTACACACTCCAGCCCCCAGCTCTGACACTGTCTCTCAAGACTATTTGCTCCTTTAGATTTCTCACTCCAATGTACCCTGGAGAACATATTTTGCATTTACAGTTCAGACTCAGCCATGTGCTGGGCTGAGCCCCAGCAGTGTGGGCAGCAGGGGCAGGGAGGGGATTCTGCTCCTATCTTCTGCTCAGCTGAGACCCTCCCTGCAGTGTTGGGGCCAGATCTGGAGTCCTCAACAGAGGAGAGGCAGGGACCTATTGGAGTGTGGGCAGTGTGGGCAGCCCCAGCAGTGTGGGCAGCAGGGGCAGGGAGTGTGGCCAGAGGAGGCCACAGCAATGCTGGGAGGGCTGGAAGCCCTCTGCTGGGAGGCCAGGCTGAGAGTTGGGGTTGTCCAGCCTGGCCAAGAGAAGGTTCTGGGGACACTTTCTTGTGGTCTTTCAGTATTTAAAAGAGGCAGATCAGAAAGCTGGGGACAGACTGTTCAGCAGGGCCTGCTGTGACAGGGCCAGGGGTGATGGGTTTAAAGTAAGAGAGAAGACTCAGATTAGAGAGCAGGAAGACATTTTTTACACTGAGGATGGTGAGCCCAGGCTGCCCAGAGAGGTGTGTGATGCCCCATCCCTGGAACCATTCCAGGTGAGGTTGGTTGGGGCTCTGAGTAACCTGCTCTAGCTGAAGATGTCCCTGCTGAAAGCAGGAGGCTTGGACTAGATGACTTTGAAAGGTCCCTTCCAACCCAAACCATTCTGTGATTCTATGGCTCTACAATACCTCTGACCCACTGTCCCTCAGTTTATTCACTTTAGGCTCCCTTTTAAAGCTGTTCCTTAGGAATATTATGCACAGCCAACTTTATTTTTATAAAGAAGGAAGATGCAAGATTTGGCCCAGAGTATTTTGTTGTGTTTTTTTTTTAATCTAGGGCATTGCTAAGTACTGCAAAATCATTTTGCAGCTTGGTCATCATGGTCTCAGGGTATGCTCCTGCCAAAGTGGCATAAAATTCCCATTATTGTAGGAGAAGACTTTTTTTTTTTTTTTTTTTTTTTGGGGTTTTTTTTTTTCCATACACTATTTTTTNTAGGAGAAGATTTTTTTTTTTTTTTTTTTTTTGCAGGTTATTTCTTATCCATACACATATTCATCTCTCTGCAATGCAAAGTAACAGGATGACTAGCATTTGAGGGAAAATACACTATTTTCAGAGCAGATACCAGCTGTCAAGTTAGATAGAGAATATTGCATCAGAAATTTTACAGCCCAGTTCACAAAAATTTTATGTGTCTGTAATTCATGTCTTTGTGTGAAATAGTTGTTTGGCTATGCCATGCGTGGTGTGCCCAATAACTACATGCACAGAGACCAGTCAAGGATTGTCTTGGGTCAGAGGATGGTCAAATGCCTCCCAAACAAGAAAAAAACCAAACCCAAACCACTAAACCAACAAAGCCACACGAAGTTAAAATGCTTCTTATTGCAGTGGTGAAAATCTATATGCAAATTCTTAAATGGAATTTAATTGAAGTTCTCTTCTCCATTAAATAAGGCACATGGATAAATACAGTTTTAAGTCAGTGAGTGCCCCAGAGAGAAGTGAAATGGAACAAGTGCCAGCAAAGTTAATTTCAAGACTCACAGATTTTTAGGACTGTCTCTTTTGTTTCTCCCCTGTTGTCTCTGGGACTCCCCAGCTCATCCAACAAGCTTCTCCATTAAGCCCCAAACGCAGCCTAAACTCTGTGGCAGATTTTAGGAGGCTGCTGTCTAAAGCAGTGCTTGGTTATTTCTCAGGGAAAACGGAGAAAGAAGCAGCTGGCACAAGCCCAAAGATGCCAACCTCAGAAAATCCATTTCTTTTTTTTCAGTTTTTAAGCAAAAAGCCATCCTCATTGTAACACACAACTGTGGAACAGGCTCTGATCTAGGAAATTCTATATTACTTCCTCTGACCTCCAAGGTTAGATGAATCCTGGAATCCACATCTCCAATGGGTTGAACTTAATATCACAGAGAGGCTTTGAATGCAGTGGACAGGAAGTAAATTAATAATGAGAGTTTTTTTGTGCTGAATGTGATCTTTTTCCTAGAACTGTAGCACACACTCAGAGCTACAATAAAAATGCTGTACCAACCTATTTCTTTCTTTTTTTTTTTCATTTGCAACTGAATAATATTAATCTCATCTGAAAAGTAATGGTTCTCACAAAACCGACTGCAATGCAAGCAGTCAGCATTTTCAGGTCAGGCTGCTCACAGAAGCACTGCATTTTGGGGCAGCCTTTGTAGAATAAGACCCAAAATAAAAAATAATATGCAGAGATATATTCTGAGTCCTGATAAAGGTGAGCCTAACAGATTTTGTGACTGTTGATCACTTACCAGCTCAGCCTCACAGAATCATAGAATCAGGCAGGTTGGAAGAGACCTCCAAGCTCAGCCAGCCCAACCTAGCACACAGCCCTAGCCAAGCAACCAGACCATGGCCCTAAGTGCCCCATCCAGGCACCTCCAGGGATGAGCACTCCACCACCTCCCTGGGCAGCCCATTCCAATGCCAATCACTCTCTCAGGCACCTTCCTCCTAACATCCAGCCTGAACCTGCCCTGGCACAACTTGCCCCACCAGCAGGGACACCTCACATCAGATCAGGCTGCCCACAGCCTCATCCAGCCTGGCCTTAAACACCTCCAGGCATGAGCCTTCCACCACCTCCCTGGGCAACCCTCCAGGCTCTCACCACCCTCATGCTGAACTTCTTCTTAACATCCAGGCTGAATCTCCCCATTTCCAGCTTTGTTCCATTGCCCCCCATCCGATCACTCCCTGACAGCCTCCAAAGTCCCTCCCCAGCTTTCTTCTTGACTGAATTTTAAATTCAATCTCTTCAGTGTTCAAAATGCTGCTTCACCTGACTCTTTCAGGTCTCTGTGTCACCATCACTGGCCAGCCTTTGTCCCTTAGAAACCTTGCTTTTGGCACAGCACCTTTGAGTTTTTGGTTAGCCACTCAGAAGTATCAAGCCCTAGCTGAACCCTCAGGTGTTCAACCTGTCCTGGCAGGGGAGCTGGGCTGGATGATCTTTTGAGGTCCCTTCCAGCCCCTGACATTCTGTGCTTCTGTGTACAACTGAGAAGCATCAGCAAGACCAGAGAACACTGTAGGAAGCCCAAAAGAAAGGTGTTTGTGGGCAGAGTTGTGCTCTTTGTTACAATGTTAGAGCTGTATCCTCATGATGGCATTTGTGGTGTTAGTTCATTTTTAATTGGAGTGGCTGAACAAGGCAAAGTGGGGCAGCTGGCAACATCTCTTATTCTTGGTAGAGATAACTCAGCTTCCACAGCTGTAATTTGTAACTGGAGGCAGTCAAACCTGCTGAGGACTAAGAATTGTGGGTCCAGCCCAGCAGAACACATTGTTTTTCCTCTGGAAAAGGAGGCCTGCTGAGTGCTGTGAGAACATGCATGTGCTTAAAGTGCTTTCCTGGAGCACAGCCATAGTGTTCAGCATCTTACAGGAGCCACATTCTCTTCTCTTCTCTTCTCTTCTCTTCTCTTCTCTTCTCTTCTCTTCTCTTCTCTTCTCTTCTCTTCTCTTCTCTTCTCTTCTCTTCTCTTTCTTTCCCTTTTCCCTTCCCTTTCCCCTTCCCTTTCCCCTTCCCTTTTCCCTTCCCTTCTTTGTCCTCCCCTCCTCTCCCCTCTCCTCTCCAAGAGACCAAAAGGGAAAAAGGCTTCTGAATACAACTCTTATTTTTACCTGGCCTCACTGGTATGAACAGAACCCTCCTGACTTTTTTACCAGCTGAGGAAACAGCTCATCACATCAACTGACTTTATGCTAAAACCCTACCCACCCCTAAGCTCAGTTAATTGAATGCAGAACACTCCATACATTTTCTCTCTCTTTTCCCTTTTCTTTCTTCTTCTTTTTTTTTTTTCCTCCCCTTCTTTCTGTTTTTGGCAAAGTGCCCTTATTATTTTCTATCCTAAAGCATTAGAGGCTAATAAAGAGAGCAAATGGAGAAGGAGATGGAAAAGGAGTTTGTTTGTACTTTACTCTCCACTGTCCCATTGTGTTTAAGTCCATTATGTAGTTTACCTGATGCTGCCTTCAGAGCAGCTGAGTGCTGTGGTTCTTTGCGATGCTTGACATTTTCTTAACACAATTTACATTTAAACCCTTGATTAGTCCAGAGAAGGCTGAGCACAAAACAATAGTGGCTCTGGGAGAGTAATTATTTCTCTTCCATTGTCTGGGATGCTAGAGCTTTTGATTAGTTACACTATACACTAGTTAAGAGCTAACCAGCCTCACCATGGTTAACACTGTGTAGGATTTTGCCCTGTCCCAGCAGCACTGGGAGCACTCCTGCAATGCTACCTCCCTCTCTCATCTTGTTATTCACAAATACCTCTAATTTTCTGGGGCGTGTGTGAAAACTACTGCACTGCCAGCAGCAGAGAACACCACACAGCAGGCTCTGCTGGGAAGGGCTCTCTGCAAAATGGATGCATGAAGCTGTGGGTTGTAAGCCATTAAGCTTTCTCAGTACGCTTCTAACGAGCTTATGATAGCCTCACAAAATGACTGTTTTCACTGCAGCCTGGTAAATTACAGTATGCACAAATTAAATCAGTGGGACCCAATGCAAGCTGTTCCTCATCAGGTTCAACACTTCTTTTAAGAAGTGAAAAATTATGAGATGCTAGAACAGCTCTGTGTTTCAGTCGTGTCATATGCTGGCAGTGTAGTGTTCTTAGCTAATTTCTACAATTATCTGTATAACACTTCTCATTGTGTCCTACAGAAACCAAGTGCTGTTCCTCCATGCTTCCAAATCCGTGTTACAGTGCATGTGAACAACAGATTTGTCTCAGCCATTTCAAGTTAAATGGCAAGTAAATAGCTCTGTGAGGCCTCAATCCTTCTCCCGTGGAGGCCAGTGGCAAAATCCCAAGTGATTTCTTTTTTTTTTTTTGGATTGCTCATAGCATTCAGTGTTACAATAAAACCACTTTTCACATACTACTTCCTTGGCAGTTGCAGGGCACTGTTTAAAATGCTCACAGATGTTATTCCTACATCTTCATAGATCCCCTCAGTTCTTTCTGCCACCAGTTTCAGTTTGGTGTGACCTGAGCGGATTAGCTCCTGATGTTCATCACTTCAAGTGACACCACTATGAAAGAAACCTTTTGGAGAACTGGTGTGTGCCTTACATGGGAACGTGACTCTGTCTTTGCTTCTCTTCTAACACTATGGCATGAACAATATCAATTACAGGGAGCTAAACAGTCTGAAATGTGTTAAAATTACTACTTCAGCGGCAACCGAGATGGAGTTGGCCTCACTGAGCCCAGAAGAACCACAGCAGTTTACCTCCTCTGAAGACAGCTTTGTGTGTATGTTTAACTGAACAGTCCATGTCATCAAGACATAAATTCCTCAGAAACTGTCTTGAGGTAGGTGGTGACATTAATACTCTGTAGACATGAGGTATGGTTGTCAGGACTGTGCAGGAAACTTCCTGCAAGATGACTTTGACTGCAGGATCTTAAAGCTAGGCAGCAGTGACCATAAAATGCTGCAAGAGGTGGTACAAGTTGGTGATTCAGAAAGGTTTTTCCTCAGCAGCATTGCCAAGTCCTTGGGGCTCAGCTCTGTCCCAGTACAGGCAGGGATGCAAATTGCCTGCAGAGCTTCTCCCCTTCAGCACCATGCTCTGGCTTTGGAAGGGTCTGGAGCTGGACTGGATGGTTGAGGTGAGCTTCTAGCAGAAGGTCTTGTGTCTGGATTCCTACTGAAGATTATGAAAATCAGCAAATATCCCCAAAGCTAAAATTGTCATGGGTGGTGATGATGAGCTTCAAAGGTCCCTTCCAAACCAAACCTTTCTATGATTCTGTTGATGAGGTTGTGGAGGAAGGGCAGCATGAACATCTGGCAGGCAGTAGCATCTCTTCACCTCCCTGAAGTCATGAAAACTCAAGACTCACAAAAGCAATAATGCTTTTCTTTTTGTCTTCCAGTTTTCAAGACTTCTGCTTCCCTTTTTCATTCTTTCCCTAAAATCTCCACAGTTAGAGCTCAGCTTTGAGGAGCTGTTGCCTTCACACAGCCTTCCTGTTCAAGGATCAAGAAAAACACCAAACAGCACAAGTCACACAAATTATCCTTAAATCTGTCTGAAATGAAAAATCAAAATACATTGGAAAGAGATAGCAGCTAGGCTGTGATGCTTGATTAAAAGAATACTGACTGCAACCAAAGGGAAAGATAAAATGAAAACAGTTCCTACACTGCCATATCCCAGCAACACTCAAAATTAAAACATGCATGCCAAGCTGGGAGCCTGCTAGGAAAACAATTCTGTAAACAAAAATAAGAAAGGAAAACACAAGAGCAAAACCCCAAAAAGCCTCAGACTCATTCTAACAATATATAAAAGCCAAATTAAGTAGTGAAATGAAGATGAACTTCAGGTGATTTGGTGAGCAGTTAGAAAAAAACTTGGCATGAGATCATTCTCCTCCTCCTGGTGAAATGACAGCACTTTGGAGCATCTGTATTGCAGATGGCAGTGAGGATTTGGAGCAGCCTCCTAGCATCTAAGGTATGAAGGCAGTAGGGTACATTAGGTTTGTTCATTTGTCATTTACATACTGCTCTGAATACGAGTCCCAACATTGGCACATTTCTACTGCCCATCTTTTGTATTTATGCAAATTCTCACAGGTGTGTGCAGCAAATAAAGGAGGTTTTCTCCTCATTTTGATCATACATGTCCAGCTCACTACTACAGGGCTGTGCCTGCCACCAATTGACCTCTGAGACATCCTGTGCACTACCACATATAATAAGATGTTATGTCATTACGAACAGATAATTTGGTGTCTCTGCCTTCCTGCTTCTCCCTTCCTTCCTTTCTTACCTTCTTTCCTTCCTCCCTTCTTCCCTTCCTCAGCTATGTTTTAAAACCTGGCATCACATCCCATGCATATGTGAGAGATCAGAGATGATTAGTACAGACAGGAGATCGGGAAACCATGAAGCGCTTTGGAAACCCTGATAGGAAGTGACTCCTCCTGGTTGGTGATTTATTGATGCTGACAACATTCGTTCTCTTCTCATTTAAAAACAAAAAAAAAAAAAAAAA
>VWYK01009790.1:0-12108 GCA_013399775.1 Semnornis frantzii | reverse complement strand
CAAGCGCTTTGACATTCCTATAGCAACAAGTAATTATTATTATTCCAGCTTTAGATATGACAGTAATTTTCTTCTCTACTTACATAAGAAAGACCCATAATTTTCTTTGTTATGCCTGGAAGGGAACACTTTATACCTCAGAGAAAATGACTTCACAGAATCTTTTTTAGCACACATACTCTGGAGTTTGATCAGCACAGAAGTATATTTACTTTACTTCATGATATGAATGAATCCTCAATGCAATAAACTTGTTTCAAAGCAAAATTTCCCATCTGCTGAAGCCTCACATTGCTTTTGTTGTATATATTAATAGCTTTTTTAGTCAAGGCAAAAGCCAGAAGTTACAAGTGACCCGAGCCTGTGTTAGACATCCAAATAGGACAATTGAGCAAAGTAGCAGAGGATACATTCAGACTCATTAAGAAGAGAGCAATTGCAGTCTGGAATAATAATAGTGTGTTTGTCCAGCAGATTTCATATATATTGTTGACTCAGTACAGCAGAATGTGTTAAGGGCCAATTTCAGTGCATGGGGAATCCTAGATTGAACAGCCTCCACTACATATATAATCATGTCATGTTACAACCTTTCTTCAGAGATGCACCAGCAATTGCATTGCTCAGAGCACATCTCTGAAGCAGAGCAGGTTTGCCTTTAACTTAACTTTGCCTTCAACATAATTTGTGGAGGGCTTTTCACACCCACAAGAAGAAAAGAAATATTTAGAGAGAAGGGTTTTTTTACTCTTTAAAGATATTGGCTGTCTCAAGCTGAACTGCTGGAACAAAGCTGCAGAAGGAAGATTGACATGCTCGATGCTGCAGAGACAATCACAGATCTGCAGAGACAACCACACAACCAGACCTTTTCTTGTATAACTTCTTAGAACATGTCTTGTTGNTTTGGAAGTAAGATGCACCTATATTTACAGCACTGTGAAATTTACAAGCACATATACACAAAATATACAAGTTAGAAATAATACAGAACTCTCTTCTGGACATTGTCTCCTGGACAAAGCAAACTGCCCAGAAGGGCACAAGGCTAAGCCCCACCCCCTTTCTGTTTCCTTCTTCTATCTCAGAAACCCACACACAAACAGCTTATGTGTTAATGGCCAGTTAGAGGTGAGGTGCCAAAACAGGTCTGGGTTAGAAGAAAAGTGATTAAATTGAACGACACAGAGACCAGACAGAGAGAAGTGAACAGGACACCATTCTGGGAGAAAGCATCTCAACATTATTTATGTTTTGACTTTTTATCCCTCTCAGTAAACTAATGAATGATATAGACATTGTCATTTTTCACAACCAATAATCTAATTTCTCTCACTAAATTGTTCCAATTACCCTCAAACCAGCACAAACTTTTACAATTTACAATACCAGAAGCATTCAGAATTTTGTGTAGTAGCCATTCTCAGGGAAGTAAGCAGAGATTCGCTGCAGTATCTTTGGGTTCAGGAAAGCTATATTCCTATCCAAGAATCTCTTTATAGTTTCTGGTGACAAAAAAAAAATACCATAACTCAGATTTTGTCTGATCTCCAATCAGACATTCAAATGAATTACAAGGATTAATAGAAATTACCATCACAGAAAAGATAATAGTTAAAATGAAAACACTATAGGTCTGAGGCAGCCTTTAACTACCATTAAAGCCCAACCTCTACCTGTACTCTACAAGGCTATTTGCCCCTTTTATTGGAGGATTTGGTGTTAGCCGTGGGTTGAAACTATGCATAAGGTCACATGGATCTGGGTTGTAGTTCAATTCAGTGACTTCCGTGTTTCATTTAAAAATATCAGTAGTCCTCTCAGCTGTGCAGGTGTTGCTTAATCGGAAGGAAGGCTGCCCCTTCAATGAACTACTGCAATCCCATTTTCTTAGACTCATTTTAACACACTGGTTTTGAAAGCAGAGCATCCCAACATTGGTGCTTTGCACCTGGACTCACCCCATTATTAAAAGAAGAAACGGCAGGATAACAAGTTGTCCAATAACCAGAAACATGGAGAACTGTTCCCAAAAGAGCACCTTTGCTGCCAAACTCTGCCTATGAGAGTAGCTGGTGCTCTGGTCATCAAGCCCCGTGTGGTGGTTTAGAGTTTATTAGAATATTCTAATAAGATGAATTGATACTTTCCTAAAAATTCAGTGCAGAATCTGACTCAATTAGATCATTGGTTACAAAAAGAAAATAATTATAAGGTCTATATCATTCATTGGAAGACACAGAGCTTGCAAATTCACAACTTCTCTTTGTTTTGTCTTTGTTTCAGGAAAAGAAATTTTTAAAAAGGAAAAACAGAACCCCAGACCCAACAACAAAAATGTGGCAAAAAACATCAGCAACGTCTACAATTGAGAAGACCACCCGCTTCAAAGTGAAGCATGAGCACATGTTGTAGTGACTGCTTTGAGAGCCCTTCCCCAAGGCTCGTTAGTGTTCCTCTTCCTTCTCAGCACCACTGCATGACCTGGGCCCATCTTCTCTCCCAAGAGATGAGATGTGCAGAAGGGAAGGAAGCTGTTCCTTTGTTGACGGGATAGAGAGACTTGCGTGACAGCACTGAGGCCCAGCACACTAAATAGGCCTGCAGGAAGCTCTCACAAGTAGACACTGATTTTGTATGTCCAGGGAGGTACAGTAAAGCCAGCTCCTGCTGTGCAGATGAGCAATATCTTCTGTTTTACAGATCTGCCACTGCTACAAAAACAGTATTTGCATCTTAAGTTGTGGTGGTAGGCCTGAATAGGCCAAAATAGGCTTATGCATGTCCTGGCTTGCCAGGACATGTGTTTCAGCTCTCCCTCTTTCTGCTATGAAGAGAAGCAACCACGAGAAAGAGCACAAAGAACCTGGAGCCACTGAGTCTAGGGACTCTGGCCTGCCCAGAGTTGTTTGCATCCTGTGATAAACAAGGTACACGCGCTTAGCTTGTGCCTGTCTTGTGAAAGGCCTATGTTTTTCCCAAACTTGGGTAAAGCAAGCATATGGCTTCACCTAATATGTTCAAGCTTGGCTAACTGCCATTCTGATTGGCTATTCTGTGTCCAAAGGCCAATTAGTCTTGGGCTGTGTTGATAAAAAGAGATGAGCAGTTAACACAATGTGGTCTGACGTTGTATTCGTACTTGCTGCTGCCTGCTGCCATTGCTCACTGCCTCAGTGCATCCTGAACTACCTGGAAACTCCACTGCCTCAAGTTTCCCAGGAACAGGCTCTAAATGCCTCCACGTGATTGGCATGCACAGCCAGTGTGACATTGTGCTGAGACTGCGCATCACAAGACATCTTGCCTGCATCTGCCAAGACGAGGAACCCTGGAAGGGAAACTCAGATCGTCCAGAGAAATCAGGACTAGGTCAGAGATTGTCTGCCTCCTTTCCCCAGCACGCTGTGAAACCCAGGAACAGTCAGAAGCCTCAGTGGCTGACAAGACACCAAGAGAATTCCCTGAAAGTGTTTGGGTACTGTCTGAAGCTGTAGTTGTTCCTGGGGAACCAGGAGACTAATATTTTGTGAGTAAATACTTAAAGCCTCTTTTAATTCAACAGTTGTCTTCTGCCACAAGCAGAAAGGAGCTTCCTGATTCCATCCAGTGGGCAAGCGGTGTATTCACTGCAAGTGGTACATTCACCACAAGAACCTTCTCTTCCAGTTCAATTCATGTTATATATTTTTTGCTAGTTATTTCTAGATCTACTTATTCCTAGATCTAATTATTCCTTTGTATATTGTTTCCATGACCATGCAAAGAACCAATTATTATTAAAATTAGTGGGGGGGCAGTGATACTCCTGAATATCAAAATTAATAAACAATATTAATTTTGAAATAAACATCATCTCACATCAATTAATACCCTTCCATTACATAAGTGCCGGTTTATTCCTGCCTTGTAAACTTGCATTACATGATTATAATTTCTATACTAACTATGTATTTAAGTATTTTTGCATTAGTGTGTTGTGTTTAAACTATCTTCTTCACTTTTCTCCTCCTTACTTATCACAAATGACCCTAGGCAAAACTGAAAATATGTCAGAGGCACTTGAGAGCTCCCAAACAAAATGGAGAAGAAAATCAAAGCCAGGACATTCTCTGTCCTCATCTTCCTCTACCAAAGAACAAAATGTAGGGAATGTACAGAGATACCTTCAGCAGCTTCGAGTCCCTCATGTTTAGTTCTACACTGTTCCATGCCAAAACCTTGTACTTCAGTGTATAATTTGCAAATGTCACTTTGGAAGGGAACCTCACAAGACAGCCTGTGGAAGGGTATTTGCTGCTTGCTACTTGATATAGTTTTCTGCACAAGGTTTAGACCCACACAGCTCCTCTTGAGTTTGCCCAGTAAGGACCAAGTTTGATCTCACTTGTGCAGAGATGTGCTGTGCAAAGGAGCCACTGCAGATTGTCTGCTATTAATTTTCTGTGAGATCAGAATCTGACATAAAACAGCCTTTGTGTGTGTGTTTATTTCTGTTTGAAGCCATTCAACAGACATTTCTAGATACACCCGCAAGGGATGACTGAAAACATTCTCCTCACATGACTGATGTGTTGTAATTTCTCTAGCTCTCTGGTGCAGTGATTGGCTGGTTTTGTTTTGTTTGTTTTTATGATTGTTTCTCATAACTTTCTCAGAGTTTTATGTCCCAGTACAAAGGAGAGTAAAGGTCCACTGGCTGGATTTCCAAGAGGGTGGACAAATTTATTACCACTAATAATATTTTCAGTTACAAAATTAAATCATCAGAGCAGCCAAAGCTTCTGACTGAGGTAGGAGGATCCCACATTTGGGACTATTATTCTGCTCTGTGTAAAACATCAGTAGTCCTTGATCAGAGCTCAGTCTCCACTGGCCATGAACTTGAGAAGGGGAGCGTGCTGATGGCTCAGCAGACTGTCTCCTTGTGGGTGTTTAGGGCTCCCCTGCCACCTGCAAGCCCAGAAGGATGTGGGGACAGGGAGAGCAAGGCTACAGAGAAAGAACAGTGTGGGAGAAACAAATCTCAGTTCCCTAGACACCATGAGCAATTGCTTAGGGAGGACAGAGTGAGGTTTGGGCCGTCTGAAAGGACAAACAGCTGTGTTGGCTCAAGGTGCAAACTGGCTGAAACTCGGAGCAGAAATTATTTCCAAGGCAACACGTGTCTATAGTGTCAGAGTATGCTGTTGCCCTTTTTGTTCAGCATGTCTTTGCCTACTCTGCAACACTGAGTACTGGCAACTGCTGACAGATGAGGAAGGTTCCTTGCAATGGCAAAAATGGCTCACGTTCCTATTTCCCACTCCCTCGCCCATCGCTTACACCTGTCTCTGGGCTGAAACTCACCAGCACATAAGCCTCACCACTCCCCAACTCCTCCCAGAACAGACTTTTTTTTTTGTTGTTTGTTTGTTTGGTTTGGGGTTTTTTTTTGTTTTGGTTCTTGTTTTGAGGAATGTTAGAGGTCACAGCCAGAAAAACATCCTACAGATGGTTAGAGCAGGATACCTGGTGAGCTATGGCACAACAGCAGGAATGAACCTCCTGTGATGAGGTTAAGCCAAGGTATCATCTTATGCTCTCTTCTTACAAGAGAAAAAATTAATGTGAGACAACAACTAAAATGGAAATTCTGGTCTTTTCTATCACACCGTGAGCACAGAATCCATCCAGTGGCTTCAGAAATGTCTTCCTTATGTGGATCTTCCACCAAAAGCCATTTCTGGCAATCCATGCTTTGCCTTGACACACCACTGGCTCTGGTGTGATTTTAACCTTATGGAAAGTGACAGCTGGACTTGATGGCCTTAGAGGTCTATTCCAGATGAAACAGTTCTATGATTCTATGAAAATGCTTTCATGTCATTCATTGGCTCCTTTCTCCCCTCTCAGTTTCACTACATTTCATATTACATTTAAATATTTTTAAAGCTGCACTTTTTCTATGAGTAACATGAGGGGTTAAACCAGAACTTTTGTGATGCTATGCAGCATCCAATTTGTCCATTAGAGTGTATGGCATATTATTAATATTTGTTAAGTAAGTGTACCCAGTGATGGTTTATCACTTTATTAAAAAAATAAACTTTGAGCCGAAAAACTTTTGTTGTGACATTCAAAGTTATTTCCCTTTCCTCCTTCCCAAATGAGTGAAAGTATTTAAAACCAGCTCTATATAATGTTCATAAAGGAAACATTATATTTTTACTGTGCTCTTGAAAGAAGATAGGTGTTAGGCTAAATGCAAAGTATCAGTAGCAATTTTGGATTAATTCCAACTTGTACATGGATTGAGAATGTAGGTTAGAGATGGGTAACATTCATAGATTAATCATAGACATTTACTATTAATGATAACATGTTTTTGCTTATGACTCAGAGTGCTTTCCTGCCAGAATACACTGAAACACTCAGAAAAGCAGTGACAATGAATGAATGCATTCATTGCATTAGCAGAGAAGGCAAGGAAGGGATGGTTAAGAGTAAACCCATTTTACAAGGAGAAACTATGGGTATTTATCATAAGCCATTTTATTATTTGTCTCACGGTATTACCTCACTGGAATCTCTGCTGAGCTTCATGCTGAGAGATAGCCCATGACCTTGGCAGCCTTCCCAGTCCGGTCAGGCCCTGAGTGTCTCTAGGGGATACAGGCAGACCTTCAGAGGGACTGTTCCCATGGAACTTAAGCAAGGTAGCACAGTCTAAGCAGGACCTTTAGCTCAGCCCAGGAGCTTGCAGATAGTGCCTAAATGTCTTACAGGCTACTTCAAAGAAGTAGGTATCCAGGCTGGTAGCTTTCAGAACAAAGGAAGGGAAAAAAGGTGGAGCCCTCTACTTCACCTATAAACCTCATAATTCTCCCTGGAGAACCTCTCACTCATTTACTTGTTAAATACTATTCCACATCTGCCTCAGTAATAAGCATAAAGCAAAAATGACGATATAGCTCTTCAACATCAGAAGTAGTGTCTCCTTCATTTCTGACCACACCTCATTTGAAGGAGAGGGATTTCTCAGACAAGCTGTAAAATACTTCAGGAGAAAGGAAACTCTTTTCTACATTTTACCAGCAGAGTGGATTGCCTGAGATTCAATTTCCCGCTCTTCTGAGGCAGGATTTGTTTTGTTCACCTCGTAGGCCAGGACATAGTGTGACTATGTACGATGGGTCTGTTATCTCCAGCCCAAAGAGTAATTTTTTTCTTTCATGTCCTAAAGCATCTGGTTCCAAACCTATACAGCAAAAGGTGCCTTCTGCATCTTCTTTCTCGTTTACTTTCCACACTGGCCTTTATAGGCTTGGCACCTTGATCCTTCCTTCATGCCTTCTGGTAGTGTCAGTCAGTGCCTTGTGGGAATTTCCTCTGCTCAACCAATTTCCAGAACTTCTAAGATTAAAAATATCTGAGTAAGAAAGGAAAACAAATGCCAAAATACAGCACAGAATCTTTCAGATATTAGCTGAAATATAATCAATTACACAAATAAATGTGTCCATTTGACTGGAGTTACACAATCTTCAAGACAAAGGACTGGGCTAACAATTCCAATGTGTTTGTTTCTCTGAGTCATAAGTGTATCAGACTCCTTAGGAAAGGCCAGCCAAAGGAGATTGCTCCTGTCTTCCCTTCTGCTTCATTCCATTAACCATAAACAATTCCCGTACGTGTTCTTAAATGGTACAAAATAACAGGAATTGGACCTGGTTCACAGAGAGCACATCAGTGTCCTCGTGGCTGACTCCCTCTTGTCAAGTTCATTTTCTCAGTATGGCTGTCCTGCTGCATTCTATGTCTGTTTATATGAATCCTCCCCCTCCCCACCCTACTCCCCAAATCGCTCACTTCATTGACTCAGATATTTGGTAAATATAAATGAGAGGCCTCAGACATGGAAATAAAACCAACATTGTTTTGTTGGTTTGGGGATTTGTTAGTTTGTTTGTTTGTTTTTCCTGCAGATCATTGTTTTTTATAATATGATAGATATATATAAATATAGCATGAAATTGGCAAATTCTTCTTGTCTTCATCTTTTAGCAGACAGAATAGAATCCCCAAAGGGTACCAGGAAAAACAAGACTGATCCCTGAAAGTAGTGAGTACCTGATCCAGTTAAAGATGTCCCTGCTTACTACAGGGAGGCTGGACTAGATGATCTTTAATGGTTCCTTCCAACACAATGCATTCTATGTTTCTGTGATTCTAAGCCTGTCATACTTGGAATTAGGTTTTTCATGTGTCAGATCCTTATGGCTGCTGGGACAGAAAGCAGCTAGTTCCCAAACTGTAGCTCATGCATCACCATGCCTTCATCACAAACTTGCTGAAAACTATTTGATCACAAAGACTAACTGAACCTCTCTTTACTTACAACTTCTAGGTCTCATTGAGAGAAACTAGAAATTTCGTTATTTAATGAGTGCTTAAGTAATAATATTTTTCTATAGTATTTGTGAGGGCTAATAGACCAAACCCATTTACATTGCAATCTGCCTGCAGTTCAAAATTTAGACTTGAAAGTGTGCACTCAAAACATGTTAGTGTGGTATGTGTGTGCACATACAGGTGAAAAAACAAAGGCTGACAGACAAGTAGAGATAAGCATTCAAGAACATGCTCTGTACATGTTTTTAATTAGTTCTGACACCAGTTCTTGGGCTACTTTATGCCACAAAATGCACATGTACATGAGTTACTTGATAAGTAATCAACTTGTTTGTTTATTTGTTTTAATTGCAAATGTACAATGTGAGGTTAGAGTGGCTAAAAAGATCACATAGCAACTTTTGTGACTAGAAATCTTACCTATTTAAATTTTTCTCACTGGTCTTAGCCGCTTTCCAAGCTTGATCTGAACTCTCTTGCCTGGAATGCCTTAAATCTTGGAAGAGGCTACGAAGAAGCCAATAGAACAGTTTTCTTGCTTTCTGCTCTGAAAAAATAAGCAGCATGTAGTGCTGTAATGATGCTTGCATTGTAGGAGGCCAACAAACTGCTTCCCCAGTTGGCTCCTTTCCAAAAAGCACAGCCAGTCCCACCTGCTGGGCTGTGTAAGGCTCATGGTGAGGCTCTGGAACTCTCACCTGGACAGTACATTTCCTGCCGAAAATGAAACATTTCCCAGACACTGTTGCAAAGCCAACCGGACCAGACAGCTCTCAGTCCAGCTTCAGGAAGGCCAAATTCATTCATTTGCAGCCCTAGTGCTGAGTTGAGGTAGAAGTTGACACTCACAACTATACTCCTCGATCTAAACTAGAGTCCATCTCCCACTCTTAGAGTCAGTACTGCTGCATGATGTAAGATTGGAACTGTGAGGACAATTACGTCTGTTTCACGTCTTCATTAAGAGCACTGCATGGGTGTCTGTGGCTCTTGCGATTCAGTAGAACTGAATCATACACAGATGACACCAAACTGGGCACAAATATTAATATACTTGAAGGTAGGATGGCTCTGCAGAGGGATTTCAACAGGCTGGATCTATGGGTCAAGTCAAATTGTTCGCTGTTTAATAAGACCAAGTGCTAGGTCCTGTACTTGGGTCTCAAAAACCCCAGGCAACACTACAGGCTTGGGAAAGAGTGGACGGAAAGTTGTCTGGCAGAAAAGGACCTGGGCGTATTAGTTGACAGTTGTCTGTGAACCAAGCAGTGTGCTCAGGTAGCCAAGAACACCAACAGCATCCTGGTCTGCCGCAGGAATAGTGTGGCCAGCAGGAGTAGGGAAGTGACCATGCCCCTCTACTCAGCACTTGTGCAGCTGCACCTCAAATACTGTGTTCAGATCTGGGCTGCTCACTACAAGAAGGATATTGAGTTACTGGAGTATGTCCAGAGAAGAGCCTGGTGAAGGGTCTGAAGATCAAGAATTAAAAGGAGCAGCTGAGAGAGACAGGATTGTTCAGTCTGGAGAGAAAAGACTGAGAGGAGATCTTTTGCTCTTTGCAACTACCTCAAAGGGGGTTGTAAAGAGGTGGATGTTGGTCTTTACTCCATGGTATCAAGTGATAGAATGAGAGCTTCACATTGTGCTAAAGGAAGTTTAGATTGGATATTGGAAAAATTTCTTTGCTGAAAGGGTGGTCAGGCATTGAAGCGGGCTACCCAGGGGACATGGCACTTCAGACATGATTTAATGGCCATGGTGGTGTAAGGCTGAAGATTTGGCTTGATGATCTTAAAGGTATTTTCCAACTGAAGCAATTATGTGATTCTGTGAATAATTTTGAAAGTGGAGGTTGTTCACCATATTTTATATAGCAAGTAATGCAGCCCGTCAGGCAGCAGTGCTGTTCAGTGTCATAATGATTTCATTATAGTACGTAGTTTGTATCAACTCTGAGATGCAGTAGCAGCATTTGATGCACTTAAAAGATACTCTTTCACTTCTACTGCAAATCTTAAAAAAAACCACCTGCAGGGGCAGAAGTCACACCACAAGAACACACATGTCCATACAAATAATTTGCAAATTCAGGTACAATTCCTCACTGCAAGGATCTTTGTTCTTTGGCAGAGGGAAGTTATTACTCCAGACTCACTGGATTTGTCTTTGTTACAGCTTATGCAGAGTCATTGATCTGTCAGGCAGCCCTCTTGCGAGGATAGAATAGGGATGGCACATGCTTGCAGTTCTTACATCAACAGACCCTAAGGAGCAAAATCTGGACTAAAAATAAATCTCGCTTTCTAGCAAGAGTCTCAGGAGTACACATCCAAGCTGAACAGTTGATTTCCATTCTTCTTGCTGTCTTCATAGCAAAAACAAAAGAAGAAACCTTCATCACACGCATATGCAATGAGAGCAGAGGTCAGGACTGGCATTTGATGTGGTTTCAAAACTGCAGAAGCAATCCTCTTAGGTCTATCCTACTTGGCAAGCAATACATTTTTTCCTGCATGAAATAAAAACAGATACAAACCTGGGGCTTCTAGTTGCTGCAAAGGAGAAACAATGTAACACTGGTTCATTGTTCAGGGCTGATCAAGATTCACCCACCTGGAGTTCTGAGGTAGGTTTTCCACCCGTACTGACTGAAAAGAAGAAAATCTCTCCTTGAGCGGTCTTCTCACAAGATGTCTGACCCATTAGTTCAAACTGCAGTAGTTTGGACGGCTCAAATAAAAGTCAGTTGAACGTTCAACATTGTACTTCCAGATAATGGACTCTTGCCCCACCACACTGTATCAGGAGCCAAGATCATTGACGATGTTTACACCAAATTACCTGCACAAGAATGGATGTATTTGCAGGTGGAGTTGTAAATCATGTTTCAATGGAAGCAATATGAATGAATGAAAAATTACCATTTTGCACAAAATTTCTTGAAAGATTTACTGACTTGTATTCTTTTCAACTTTTTATTTCAGGAAATACTTCTATTTATAAAGAAGAAAATATTTTTAATTCATTTTTTCTAATATACTGTAGTTTCAGGTATGTTATTAGGATGAATGTAGTCAGTAGAAATCTGTACTATGCATAACTTTTAACAGTAAGTTGGTGAAGATTAAAAAAATGTAATACTTTTAATGTGGAACATTTGGATGGTTACTAAAAAGGGACCACTATACCACCACAGTTGACAGAAGACACTAAACTTCTGTGCAGCTTCTAGGTTTTCCAATACTTTATTTAGTTGTAGAACAGTCTCAGAATATGGTTTTATAGCATTCATTCAAAATGAACTATGAAAGCAAATACCAGCAACACAGTCCTTGTCAGACTGCTCCAACTTGTTCAACAATATATAGTACTGTGATGGTTTGGGAGTTCCCCACCCCCCCACACACTTTGTAAAATCACCCAGACTAGACTCAGTCAGCTGGAAGTTAAGGACTGAAGTTATATTTACAGCTTAGCACAATATACAAGCAGCTATATACAAAATATAAAGGAATATTTACAGAAATATACAAGGTAAAGGTAATACAGAAACACAATACCCCTCCCAGAAATCAGAGACCCCAGGAGGGGCTCCCAACCACCCTTCTACCTTCTTCCCACCCCTCTACCTTACCCCAGGGTTTGGTTTATGTGCAAGGTGAGTTTGGAGGATCGACCGGGGAGGGGGTAGAAGGAAAATGGTTAGTTAGG
>VWYK01009783.1:3747-14579 GCA_013399775.1 Semnornis frantzii | reverse complement strand
CCAGCACCAGCTTACATCCTGAATATGCATCCTGCACAAAAAAAAACCCCAGGAGCTAATCCAAAACAGTTTTAAGTCAAACCACTAGAATATCAACATGCACNAATACCAACATGCACACACACACACACACACACACACGAGATCACCAGCACCAGCTTACATCCTGAACATGCATCCTGCACAAAAAAAACCCCAGGAGCTAATCCAAAACAGTTTTAAGTCAAACCACTAGAATACCAACATGCACACACACACACACACACACACACGAGATCACCAGCACCAGCTTACATCCTGAACATGCATCCTGCACAAAAAAACCCAGGAGCTAATTTGCAGAGGACTCTGAAACCACGTATTTTTATAGAAGAAAATTCATTACCACTTAGGGTATTTTCCACTGCAAAGGTGAAAAGTATAATGGAGAGTCAGGTCAGTTACACTCTAAGCACTTTATAAAGCAAATTCAAAACAGGCTACCTTTAATTACAATCTAACTTGCAATTCCTCACTCTCCTCATCTGAGCAGGAGCAAAGTTAAACAGGAAACAAAAACAGAAAGATGATCTCTATGTCTTATTAGACACAAAGCAGGCTTCAATACAGTTGTACTCACTTTCTAACCCAAAATCCATCAGTGTTTTCATAATCTAAAGTCAAAATAAAGCTCTTTTGAAGAAAGCTTCAAGCGAATCACTACCCTGCTGCACTTTGCTGCATGGGAAACCTGGAATGCTTGCAGTGCCTTTAATGCAGACCCAGGTGGGTATGTTTAGGTGAGCCCTCTTCCTAAGAAGGCTCCTGTAAAATGTCAAGTATCTGGAGATCACATGCAGGCCACGATAAAATGACAAAGGAGCAGTCTCATTGCAAAGTATCAGCAGTGTCTCCTTCAGTTATACTCACCTGGTGCTTCATGGCTTTCCTCATGACTACCATATAAATATTTTATGCCAGGACCAGATTTTTGTGTGTTGAATCACAGAACCACAGAACTCTAGAGGTTGGAAGGGACCTCCAGAGATCGAGTCCAACCTCCCTGTCAAGGCAGGATCATCCACAGTAGTTCACTCAGGAATGTTTCCAGGTGGGTTTTGAAAGCCTCCAGAGAAGGAGACTCCACAACCTCTCTGGGTAGCCTGTTCCAGGACTCCATCACCCTCACTGTAATGAAATGTCTTCTCATGTTGAGGTGAAATCTTTTATGCTCCAATTTGTAGCCCTTGCTTCTTGTCTTATTGCTGCTGACCACCAAAAAGAGATTGGCCCCAGCCACTTGACACCCACCCCTCAGATATTTGTACACATTGATCAGATCTCCTCTCAGTCTTCTCCAGACTTAGTAGCCTCAGGTTTCTCAGTCTCTCTTCTTAGGAGAGATGCTCAAGTCCCCCCACTCATCCTCATGGCTCTCTGCTGGACTCTCTCCAGCAGGTCCCTGTCTCATCTTGAACTGGGGAGCCCAAAACCTGACACAGTATTGCAGGTGTGGTCTCACCAGGGCAGAGTAGAGGAGGAGAAGAACCTCCCTAGACCTGCTGGCCACACTTTACCTGATGCACCCCAGGATGGCATTGGTTCTCTTGGCCACAAAGGGCCAAGAGAATAATATCCTAGTAAGAACCTCTGAGTTCTACAACAAATCCAGGCATATCTGACAGCAGCCATGTTCCCAGTTATATAACAGAGTATGCAATTAAGAACTGGGCAGCATACTGACTGCATTCCAATTAGAACTAAACCATCAGAATCAAGGCTTGCTGATAAAAATTAAAAAGATATTTTCATTAAAATATATCCCCTCTATCACACACACTTACTGCTATAACTTCTGTTTATATAGTAAAGCACAAGCACTGGTATGTATGCAAATTAGACTAAAAGAAGGGCTCAAAGTGCTGCAATTTATTACCCACATAATATTTTCTTCCAAGTGTAATCTCTCTGAGCTCAAAGACAGTCACACGTTCACAAGACTTCAGTCAGTCAATTACTGGGAAGTATCTGAGTTGCAAGCACAGTATCACAGTTAAACAAGAGAATTACTTGCAGCCTGAGAATTTGTCAAAGCAGCCAATTGAGTGCATGAAGTAGCACTGACTAGGATTATTGGAAAAAAAATATTATCTGTAACAGGATAAGAAGCTAACAAGATCACTCTTGAATGAAGGATCAAAATCTGGGCTACTTCTTGAATCAGTGGTGCAGGGAACTTCCAGGTAGTTTCTTTGATACTGTCAGTAATGAAAAAAAGCCAAGCAACGATGTCAATAAATCAGCATGTTACAACTCTTCATGCCCTATAAAAAGCCCCTGCCATCATCACCTTACATCTTTCCTGGCACTGTGAGAAAACAGCATAAAGGTCATGGAAAGCAAACTTCACTTGCATTCTTACAGGTGGCTCCTCCAGACTAAAGCTGAAGAGCAGCTGAGCGCTTGCACGTAGGACTTTTCACTGCCTTTGCAGAACAGAACGCTTCAGTTCCCACACCTCCGAAGCCAACATTTTTCAGCAGTATGCAGTCACTTCTATTTAAAAACAAAATAATACCTTGTGTTTACTGCTTATATACCACAAACCAAAAATCAGAAGAAATACAGCATAAGTGAGCTACGTGGGAAAGACAGAATTGAGCAACATCCTCTTGTTTTTTGTAAGATATGCAGCTACTGAAAATAAGTCAAAAGAAAAAAATCCTGAAGGCTCAACTAAGCAGTTCTACGTTCAAGCAAGCTTAAAATGATTTGCCAATCATATGGTCAAAAGTAAGAAGCTACAGTCAAAATCTGTCTTTTTTTTTTTTTTATCATAACCCCTTTTTTTCCAAATGTATTAAGAAAAGATAATCTTTAATGTGAACTTGCAGTCATTCAACCAAGATTCAGCAAATTCTAAACCCACACACTTGATTTGTCATCTATGTGGCTGCTAAATCCTACTCTAAAAGAGTGATGTGTTACCTTATTATTATTTTTTTTAAGATTTCTTGTGGGATTGCAGAGCAAAGGAAAGAGCATGTAGCCTATCTTACACAGGAAAGAGAGATTTTTATCCTTAGAAACAGGAGGTTCGCCCACATGATCACCTGGGACAAACTTGGCCAGTGCAAGCAGGGTAGAAGGTTATAGGAGCCTGGGAATGTTTAACATCAAGAAAGTAATTACAGCCCAGCAAGATCAGAAGGAATTACACAGGAAATGTGAACAGTAACCCTTTCATGCCAAAAAAAATCATGAAAAAAATAAAAAAAGAGAGAGAGAGAGAGAGCTCTCAGCTGCCAAACTATGAGGCTGTACAAACCAACTGCAAAATGCAGGAATGGAAAAAACACTACATATTACCAGGCTATAAATTCCCAACGATGTGATAAAGCTGTACTTCCAAGAAAAGAACAAAACCTCTGGGCTTTTTTTCTTGCAGCATAATTAAAACCCAGAAGAAACATGAAAACATTTCAAACACCACGTTAGAATGGTCACTTGTCTCTTCTGACTTTTTTTCTTTTCATTTTACTCTGACCAAATGGTCTCCTCCCTAGAAGGTGGTTAAACATCTTGTTCTTATTTAAGTGCTGGGAAGTTTCCTTCCAAAATAAATAGCAGATTATCCCAGCAAGAATGCTAACTCTCTCAGTTATCTCTTCCATAAAAATGAATCTCCCAAATTCTGAAATAAACCCTGCAGCTCAACAGAATGGGCTCAAGCCACCCTGTGTACTTGTTGGTGAAGTAATTTTGATTCTCTAGCGACATGAGGAGGGAATTTGAGTAATCTGACTGTAGTTCAACCTAGTTACAAAGCCTTCAAGTGCCACGTTGGGAAGTTGTCGTGGTAGGCCTAGGCAGGCCAAATTGGGCTTGTACCTCTCCTGGCTTGCCCAGCCATGTTTTTCTGCTCTCCCTCCTGCTGTTTTGGGGAGGGCAACCACGGGAAAAGGGACAAAGAGCCTGGAGCCACTAAGTCTGGGGTCTGTGGCCTGCCCAGACCCTGCTGTAAGCAAGGTGCACAGGGTTGCCTTGTGCAAGGCTGTGTTCTGCCCATAAAAGGGTAAAGCAGGCCTATGGCTTCACCCAACATGGCCAAATCTTGGCTAACTGCCATTTGCTTGGCTATCCTGTGTCCAAAGGCCCACTGGTCTCAGGCTGTATTGGATAAAAGGAGATGAGCAGGGAGCACAGAGGCCTTTGCCATTCCAAGGTGTGTCTGTGCCTGCTGCCTCTGATACCTCCACACATTTGGCCTGCACAGCCAGCGTGACACCGCAAGACATCTGCCTGCACCTGGAAGCCTTCTGCCCAGACAGAGGCCCTGCAGAGAACACAAATCATCCAGAGAGCCAGGAACAGGTCAGAGATCGTCTGCCTCCTTTCCCCAGAAGCCTGGGGAGACTCTAAAGCCTCTGACGACTGCCGACAGCAACCCTGCCTTGGGTACTGTCAGATATAATTCCGTGAGTAAATACCAAAAGCCTCTTGGAATTATTATTTGCCTTCTGCCCTAAGCAGAAAGTAGCTCCTTGTGTCCATCTAGTGAGCAAGTGGTACACTAACCACAAAGCCTTCTCTGCCAGTTCATATCAAGTTTAATTAATGTTTATATTTAATAGTTATCTCTGGATCCTGTTATAGCCTGTACAGAGTTTCCACAATGTTGCAAAGAGCCTGTTAATATTATTATTAAATGGTGATCGGGGTGATGCGAGTTCTGAATATTTAATATTAATAAACTGTTAATATTTTTAGATATCATCTCACATTAATTAATTACCCCATCCCCTTACAGAAGTGAAGAGTGCTCAGACATGCACGCTCTTCACATAGACCTGGCAACCATTTTAATGAAGCAGGAGACATCTTTTACACTCCCCACTAAGGAAAACTGAATTTCTTTGGATCTACCAAGAGTCAAGACAGCAAATTGTTATCACAAACCCCTGATCAGAGGAGAGATGAGTAATGAAGCAAATGCCAATGCTTTATTAATTTGTTGATTAATAAAATGATGAATACATTCTCATTATAGCAAACAAGAATAATAAGCTCCCCTAAATATTCATGCATATCTGACCTAAGCAAAAATCAAATAGAAAACTACTTTTATGATAAAAAAGTCAACAAATGATCACATTCATTTAGGCAACATGCTGCTTTCATTGTTCTTAAACTTACACATCAGAACAGCGTCATCGCAATCTGCATTTGCAGTGCATCTCCACACCAGCACTTCAGCTTCACATCTTCCACTCTGTCACTCAGGTGACAAGGGTGTTTTCAAAAATGGCCCCTTAATCAAGGCAAAGATAAAAGATTTCTAGCCTTAAAAAAATACATGAAGATTTTAAAAAATCCACAGAGACTTGAAGCATTCTGCTCGTTACAAAAGTGAAAAGAAAGACATCAAAGTAACAAACTTCTCCAGGATCCCACATACATCTGGCACCCACCTGCTTATGCAAAGGCTGGCAACACGTAGTGGTGGGGTTTAAAATGCCTATTTTCCAAATAGGGACAATCCCTGAATAGCAAAGCTTGCTTTTTACATGTTCCAGCCCTAAATAGCATTTAGAAGTTGACCATTATTTTAGGCTTATCATCCCTGACAGAGTACACCTTACTGGAGTTTTTTCTGCCTTGAGAGGGGAATTCCATTTTTGAGATTCATACAGAGAAAACGCTTTGCTATAAACCATAAAGCGAGGAAAGCATCCCGCAGGTCACCAAGCTCCCATCTTTCAGGCAAGTTCTCTCCATAATTAAGGTATCAATGATAATTTCACAGGCATCTTTTATTTTATAAATAAACTCTGTTGCCACAATTTGAGCTGTGGGAAAGAACGCCTGCGTCAATGCACTGACCAGTTTTGAGCTGAATGCCAACTCTAAATGTTGTAATTTCTATCCTAGCAGGGAAAAAAATAGGAGGAAGATTTCCCCCTCACTCCCCAATTCCCACAAGGTTTCTGAATCTTTTTATTCCTGTCACAGCACCTCCCTGACATCTGCTCTTTGCTGCTCTAGAGCCAAATACAACAAATTTAAGTCAATCTGTTGCTAAACACACCAGAAGTAAAAACTGCAGCCTCCATTAACTGGAGTAAAAAGGCCATTTGAGTGGGAATGGGCAAAAGCTGATTCTGTAGTCTCTTCCTGCTGAACACTGCTTTTGAGGCTTTTATCAGAGAGTTGTCTATTTCAATTTGATAGAGACTGAAAGCAAACCGTTTCTAAGACATCCACTGTGCCAAGGGGAAAGACTGGCAGAGTGACAAGCATGCTCACTTAATTAATATCCCCCCACTGCTCTTTTATGACTTTGCATGTATTTGCTGAAAGCTAGCTGGATGTGACCAAAGGCCAACGTTAGCTCATCTCACCCTCCTTGAATATTCCATCACTCTAGGTACAGAACAAACTTGTATACTGGCTTGGATTAAATTAGTGTAGGAACATCTAATATGAGCCCAGGCAACAAAAATCAAAGCCAAAGTGTCTTACTGGCAGCAAATCATAAAACCAACCACCCTATGTAATTTCTCTCCAAGTTGATGAGGACCCTGATGTTACAAAATTTCTTCCTCAGTGTTCCCACTTACAAGAAAAAGTAAAATCAGAGGATGTTCCCAAAAGAACCAGACTCAGTGGGTTTTTCACCTAGATTTATTCTAACACAGAGAAAGACAGCAAACAAATTTATGAGCCTGTTTTGCTCATAAACAAACTAGGAACAAACTCAGGTTTCTTTACTCCCACCATCAATATATTTTTTAGCTGAGCTTTATTAAAAATCATTATGTTAAAAAAAATGAAATGACAAGAAAGCTGAGGGATTATATTGTCTCAGGAACAAAGGTAGCCTGCAGGATAAAAGGTAACCAGAGGCTGTGTAAACATTATTGCACTCTAAATTATCCCATTTCCATTCAAACATTCCTAAATTACTTCTAGACTTGTTGATAAGGCAGTGAGCTCTGCTCCCCTACAAAATACACCCATTCTCAATTTACCACTCTAACTTTACAGAATGTCCTCTTTCTCTTACAGCCAACAGAACAGAGCCAACAAAACAGAAGCTCGTGAACTACTTTTCTCAACGCACTCAGCATTCTGTGTACTTGTGTTGCACTTCACCATGTTTGCTACTTTTCAAAGCCTATACAATCTAACTTTATCTCAATTCTTCTCTATACAAGCAGATTTCCAACCCCTTAGTTCACTCAGCCTTTTCTCCAAAACCCCTCCCCTCTACAGAGATGGCATCCAGCACCACACACGTTGGGAGGGCACTGACTTTTCCCATAGCCTTTTATTCCTCATGCTGTTCTCCACCACACTTTGCTCACTCTGACTGCAAGTACAGACACAGACATCAGAAATTAACAGAGCTCTCAGAATCAAGACTCGCCACACACAACCACCCTACTTTGAATATGTGAAGACTTACCATTTCAGGCCAGGTAGTCTTTGCTTTTTTGTACTTCAGTACTTCCTTGTATCTCACCCATTAGCCTCTGTAAGTCTTTGTCATATGCACATCAGGGTATTGTCCTAGAAAATAAATACAATCATTGGTTTAAAACAAGCAAAGGTAACTGCCCTAACCTGAAGATATGTGGACCTTTCACCTCCAATGAGGTTCCAGGTATGCTTCAGCAGAACAAGTCTGTGACATAATACAGCAGAACTGCCCTTTGTAAAACTAAGGCTTCACTAGAAAACCTAACACATCTACATGTGGAAGACAAGAACATTCCACTTTCTACTTATCCTGCAAGGACTACAGAAAAATCTAAAACACACCTGAATTAACTTACTAAAATATCGTGAACATGACAGATTGACAGAATCATAGAATGGTTTAGCTTGCAAGACACCTTAAAGATCATCTAGTTCCAGCTCCTTTGCCATGGGCAGGGATATCTTCCACTAGACCAGGCTGCTCAAGGTCACCTCCAGGGAGAGGGCATCCACAACCTCCCAGGACAGACAGCCTGTTCCACGGTCTGGGCACCCTCACTGTAAATAATTTCCTCCTAATATTTTGTCTAAATTTGTCTTCCTGAAGCTTAAAGCCATTGCCCCTCCTCCTATCACTACAAGCTCTTGTAAAAAGTCCCTTCCTGGCTTTCTTGTGGGCCCCTTTCAGGAACTGGAAATGCTACAGTGACCCTTAAAGGGTAAACACCCAGCCATAACTAGACTGAAGTTTCCAAGAAAAAGGTGCATTTGAAGATCTCAATCACAATTGCTTATTGTTATCTTTCCCTGGAAGCTAAAAAAAAAACAAGAGAATCCAAAGTCTAAGATATTTTTTTTCTCAACCCTGAACAGTACTGCAAAGTTAGTTTAATATTGCCATGTAGGGAAAAACATGCCAGAGTGATTGACCCAACTTTCTGCTCTTTAACACTCTGCTAAAGAACAAACTATTTGTGAAAATAACAAAAACCAGCTGAAGGCATTTGGGTGGTCTCAGTTTCAGTCCTGTAACACAGACCAGTCCCTTCTTTCTAAATCCAGTACCAATTTGTTTTCCTTCTTTCAGTAATGCTTCAAAATGTGCCAGTGTGACAGATGTGGTAAAACCCACTGAGAGATCCACATTACTAATTCAGGACTTTTTACTAATAAACTGATAAATTCAAAGTGCTTTCCATTCATAGAATACCAGGTTGGAAGGGACCTCAAGGATCACCTACTGCAACCTTTATTCATCATACACAGAACACATCTATATACATAATGGAACTATGATCCTTTTGGATCCCCTAGCAGTATTTTGTGCTTCACATTTCTCACCTTTAGGACAGCACCTGTCACCAGCAGTGACTGATGCTGGACTGAATGCTGATACTTCAAGGTTACTATCTTGGTTTCTAAAAGCATAGATCTACCTTCATTCTTCATCACCTGTTCTGAGACCTCGCACAGGGAGGCTAAGCAGTCAAGGATAGCCATACAAAAAACAAGTTAAGTTTTGCATCATTACAGTTTAAAATCAATGACATGTAGAAGACTGAAGTGTGAAACTACAAAAATCAGGAACATCCCTGTTCTCCATGGTTCATCCAAAAGAACCCCAAGCATACAAGCGGCAAAGAAGCATGAGTACAACAGAAATCACATCAATCTAAGCTGCAGCTTGTCACCACGCATCATTCTCAGAACACTGTCCCTCCAAAAGGTCTTCAGAAGAGACTAAAGAGTCCCTTGCAGCTGTCCCTTACAACAGACGAATGAAGCACCTTTAGGGTTTGTTTTCTGCTTTGGGATCAGGGAAAGCCACTGAACAGTTCCTACAGACATTTCAATCTTCAGTTACTGGTAACACAGGGCTTCACCCATTAGGCTGTATGGAAACACTGCTTTAACTGTTCTGCCAAACTCAGACAAACAGCAAGAATTCTCCATAAAATCAGAACTCAGAAGCCACTTAACAGCTCAATCACTTACACTTATAGGTCCTAGTAAGCTTGTCAGAAGTGGTTTCTTTCCCCCACAGTTACTACACCTATCAAACAAATTTTCCAAGCTGCCTTTGTCTCTTTTGCACCTGCTGCTCCTGGCGAATACCCAAGCACTTCACAAGAATACTCCCACCTCCCTGCCTCCTCAGTGCTGTGAACAAGGCATTTCAGTGGGGCTGGGATGGTCCAGGTCTAAAGCTTATCTCCACACATGACCCCTTCTTGACATTAACCATGACAGCTTTTCCAAACTAAGATTCCTGGTCTCAGACTTTTAGAAAAACAATAAAGGACTAAATCACAAAATGAAACTACAGGTCACAAATACAGAGATTAATATTCTATAGCAGCCTCAAAAAGTAAAAATCTCTCTTTAAAAAAATAACATGTTCATTACTCAGTACTGTATCATTTTACTCCCTACACTGTTATCTAAGTGAAATCATTTGAGTAAATGCCTAAGTTATAGTGACACTGCTTAAGTTGGTGTAACTCTACTGCATTGGTCTTCTAAGGAGTGTAAAAAGCTGGTGGCTTTCCACAAACAATGCATGCCTTGCTAGAGACCATATGCATGAAGCGTCCACAGATTGATGATGCCTGGTTTGTACTAAAAATTCCAATTCAAGTTAAGAAAAAAAAAAAAAAAAAAAAAAAAGCTGTAAGAATACTTCGAGTCCTGAAGAAACAAGAAAGTGCCAAAAAGCAGCAGCTTTTATCAGCAAACCTTGAAGATGTAAAATTGTTGTTCCTCAAGTGTGAACTTTACTCATTAACACATCATTGTAATACTAAAACACAGCTCCTTGAGCTGAGAAGCCCCTTGCCTACAAGACCACCCTCCTCAGAGCATGTGCTGTTGATCTCGTAGACACTGTTGTTTTAACTGAAGGGGAAGAAGCTGTAAACCAGTCAAGGAGAATAACAACAAACACGCATAGGAAGGTGTAAGGGGATGGGGTAATTAATTAATGTGAGATGATATCTAAAAATATTAACAGTTTATTAACTATTCAGAACTCGCATCACTGCAATCGCCATTTAATAATAATATTAACAGGCTCTTTGCAACATTATGGAAACTCTACAGGCTATAACAGGATCTGGAGATAACTATTAAATATAAACATCAATTAAACTCGATTTAAACTGGCAGAGAAGGCTTTGCGGCCAGTACGCCGCTTGCTCACTAGATGGACAAAAGGAGCTACTTTCTGCTTAGGGCAGAAGGCAATTAATAATTCCAAGAGGCTTTTGGCATTTACCCACAGAATTATATCTGACAGTACCCAAGGCAGGGTTGCTGTCGGTAGCCTTCAGTGGCTTTAGAGTCTCCCCAGGCTTCTGGGGAAAGGAGGCAGA
>VWYK01009782.1:2880-16126 GCA_013399775.1 Semnornis frantzii | reverse complement strand
TTCTCCAGACTAAACAACTCCAATTCCCTCAGCTGCTCCTCACCAGCCCTGTTCTTCAAAACCTCCACCAGCTTTGTTGCCCTTCCTGGACCCACTCAACCATAGAATCATAGAATGGGAAGGTTGGAAGGGACCTCAAGGATCAGCCAGTTCCAACCCCCTGCCATAGGCAGGGACACCTCCCACTAGCACAGGTCACTCAAGGCCTCCTCCAACCTGGCCTTGAACACCTCCAGGGAGGGGGCACCCACAGCCTCCCTGGGCAACCTGTGCCAGTGCCTCACCACCTCTCAACACTCTTCTTGGAGTGAGGAGCCCAAATGTAAAGACAGGGCAGGGACATCTCCCACTAGCTCAGGTCACTCAATCCAGCCTGGCCTTGAACTCCTCCAGGGAGGGGGCAGCCACAGCCTCCCTGGGCAACCTGTGCCAGTGCCTCACCGTAAAGAACTTCTTCTTTTCCCCCCTTGTTCTTCCCACTTTGAGGGCAACTAAAAGGTTGGTTGCTGGCTGTGTAAAAGCATCTTCTAGGCCTTCAAAAAAAATCCCCCCCCCCTTCTCCAGGCAGGAAGGAGGATGGCAGAAATCAATGGCAATTAATCTCCAGTGTTCTGCTGGCAGCCTGAATCAAATCTGCCTCTCGTACGGCTCCAGCCCACTCACTTACCTTTGGCACTAATGAAATGAGCAATCTATTCCAATTCATCCTGCTAGTGAGCAGAGCTCAGCTTGATACAAGCAGCACTAACCATGAGCCATCCTCCCCCTTGCCACAGACACAAGCTGCTTTATTTTTTATTTATTTTTTTTCCCCCCCTTTCCCCAGCAATAATAGACTCAGGCAGAGCTGGTTTGGCTTCTGGGGCTTCTCAGCTAATGGGCAAGCCAAGTGCTTGCTGCTGAGGTCAGGGTAGAGGTTATGAAGCATGGAAGAACCATGCAATTTTCAAGCAAGTCTTCCCCCTCCCCACAGCCCAAAGAAAATAGAAAAAAAAAAGTTAAAAAAAAATAAAGCACAGAGTTGGGAAAAATAAAAGCTGCAGAAAGAAATGCAGAGGTGCCACAGGAGGGAGGCAAAGGCAGCTTTTGGAGCCTGCTTCAGCACCAGGGAGGGAAGGATTTGTAGAAGTTTGTCAACCTGCTGTTCCCTGAGCTTTCCTGGGAGGGTTCCTGCTGGACTCAGGGGGTTTGAAGCTTGTGGGTTCAAGCCAGACCAAATAAAACCATCTCAGTGCCAGTGGGAGTGATGGGGGTCTCTGGGTCTGCTGTGGAGCAGCATTGGCAGATATCACACAGGGAGGCTGATGGAGCCACAGCAGCTGAAGGGTTCCTGGGTCAGGGAAAAGGGCAGAGCAGAAGACACAGGCAGAAAGGGGGGGTTCAGACTATGTAAGGGAGAAATTTTGGACCCTGAGAGTGGTGAGACCCTGTCCCAGGTTGCTCAGAGAGGTGGTCGGTGGCACACCCCTGGAACCATTCCTGGTCAGGTCAGACAGACCTCCAAGAACCATAGGACAGAGTCTGGGCAGGTCAGACAGACCTCCAAGAACCACAGAACAGAGTCTGGGCAGGTCAGACAGACCTCCAAGAACCATAGAACAGAGTCTGGGCAGGTCAGACAGACCTCCAAGAACCATAGAACAGAGTCTGGGCAGGTCAGACAGACCTCCAAGAACCATAGAACAGAGTCTGGGCAGGTCAGACAGACCTCCAAGAACCATAGGACAGAGTCTGGGCAGGTCAGACAGACCTCCAAGAACCACAGAACAGAGTCTGGGCAGGTCAGACAGACCTCCAAGAACCATAGAACAGAATCATAGAATCAGTCAGGGTTGGAAGGGACCACAAGGATCATCCAGTTCCAATCCCCTGCCATGGGCAAGGGACACCTCACACTAGTTCAGGCTCCAGAGCCTCATCCAGCCTGGCCTTGAACACCTCCAGGGATGAGGCTTCCATCACCTCCCTGCTGTAGTTGCAGGGGAGTTGGATGACCTTTAGAAGTCCCTTCCAAGGCAAACCTTTCCATGATTCCATGCCTACCTGCCTCCAAAGGCTTGATCCAGGGATCCTCTGCAGGCAGGACTCATAAAAGGCTATTCCAGCTCCCACTACACACTTTGGCCAAGGCCAGGCTTGCCAGATACTGCATGAATCACATGGAGAGACTCTCCCTGCCCCAAACTGCAGTCTGTAGCTGTATATAAAATGCTTTGGATCCAGTGTGTCCCTTCCCTGTCTTGCTTTCCAAAGAGCAGGAGATGCTGCTGTGCAGAGGGACCAGGAGCATCTGCACTGCCTGCATGAGGAGCATGTGTGGCTGGGCAGGCAAGAACAAACAATTGGTACATGAAAAAAGCTGTTGCAGAGGCAGGTGGAGAGAGAAACAGCAGGGAGGGCTGAGAGGAAGTGCAGGCACTCCAGATGGAGTGTTGGGAGAGAGGAACCAGGGAGGGAAGCAGTGGGTGACATGGCACAGGGAACAGAGGGGGTGAAATGGCCTGTCAGGAAGAGAGATGGGAATTACAGGAGGCACAGCACAACCTCTCCCAAGGCAAAGGTGACAGTAGTTTGGCTTTCAAGTAGTGACATTTATGCAAATATATGCTAATTGATGCATGATTATGGTGATTGCACACACTTAGCCCCCAAGGGCATGGGTAAGCCCATGTCCCCTTCACCTGGAAAGGTCAAATGAAATCTTAGCTTCAGGGCCCTCTCCCTAACTCCTCCAAGGATTGGCATCCTCATGCCCACCTCAGGACAACAGCTCTGTCACCTCCCAACACCTCAAAGTTGGTCACTGCCCACTGTATCCCTCGGGGGACAGCACAAATTTCAAGACAGCAAAAGACTTAGAATCACAGAATGGGAAGGTTGGAAGGGACCTCAAGGATCAGCCAGTTCTAAGCCCCTGCCATAGGCAGGGACACCTCCCACTAGCACAGGTCACTCAAGGCCTCATCCAACCTGGCCTTGAACACCTCCAGGGAGGGAGCAACCACAACCCCCCTGGGCAACCTGTGCCAGTGTCTCACCACCCTCACTCCAAACAACTTCCTCCTAACATCCACTCTCAGTCTCCTCTCTGCCACTTCAAACCCATTCCCCTTGTCCTGCCATTCCCAGACCTTGTCAATAGTCCCTCCCCAGCCTTCCTGCAGCCCCCTTCAGATCCTGCAAGGCCACTCCAAGCTCTCCTGGAAGCCTTCTCTTCTGCAGGCTGCAGAGCCCCAACTCTCTCAGCCTGTCCTCACAGCAGAGCTGCTGCAGCCCTCTCAGCATCTTGGTGGCCTCCTCTGCACTGGCTCCAACACTTCCATGTCCTTCCTGGGCTGGGGGCTCCAGAACTGCACCCAGGACTGCAGGTGGGGTCTGAGGAGAGCAGAGCCAAGGGGCACAATCCCCTCCCTTGCCCTGCTGCCCACACTGCTCTTGCTGCAGCCCAGCACACAGTTGCTGTCTGGGCTGCACTCACACTGCAGCCTCAGGCTGAGCTTTGCATCCTCCCAGACCCCCAGGGCCTGCTCCTCAGGGCTGCTCTCAGCCATTCCCCACCCAGCCTGGAGCTGTGCTTGGCATTGTGCCTACCCAGGTGCAGGACCTTGCACTTGGCCTTGTTGAATGTCATGAGGTTGGCTTGTCAATAGAAAGTTGCATCTAAACATAAGAACTTCTTTACTGTGAGGTTGGCAGAGACCTGGAGCAGGCTGCCCAGAGAGGCTGTGGAGTCTCCATCTCTGGAGACTTTCAAGACCCACCTGGATGCTTTCCTGTGTGACCTACCCTAGGTGATGCTGCTCTGGCAGGGGGGTTGCACTCAATCTTCAGAGGTCATTTCCAACCCCTAACCATTCCGTGGTTTTCTGACACTCAGGCAGTGCCTGCTCAAAGCAGAGCTCCTTCCAGCCTTCCCTGCTAGCAAATCCCACCCCCAGAGGCTCAGCCCTGCTCTGCAAGTCCAGCAGCAAGCAGCTGGCATGGACAGAGCTCCTCCAGGCTTCCCAGGACCTTGCTTCACCTGCATTTGCTAAGCACTTGGTGGAGAATTCACAGAGCACCCAGTCAAAGGCAGCTAAGCCAAATCGTTTTAGCAGCTGCATTGTCAGTTTAGGAGAAGGGGCTTTAGAGCTGAATAATTCTCCCAGCAGATGTGGCATTGAGGAAAGTGTCAAGAAAATCCATCCTCTTCCCTGAGGACAGAGGAACAGAGTAAAAGATCTCTGCTGCTGCAAGTTGATGCTTTTGTTTTCTTCTAATGGGTGCTGGGAGGAGAGGAGGCTTTTATCCTTGGGGCTATCCCAGCAGTTTCTCCGAGGCAAAAGGTCTTTATTTACAAGGAGCCCACTAAATAATGTTTATGCTCCAAGAGCTCAAGGATGGCCTAACAATAGCAAGCCTGATGAACAAGCCCAGTACCGATGCCAAGTGCTCTCATCCTCCCGTTATGAGGAGAGGAGAGATTAAGGACCTCATTCTCATCCTTCCCATCAGTATAATGCCATTTGATTTCATTAGGACTGATTGTCATTTGCTGGGGTAATGAAGGGAGACAGATGACTAAATGACTTGCCCACTGAGGGAAATCAGTGGCAGAGTAGCAAACATAACCTGCTCCTAACTCCAGTGTAACAGCAAAACCAACATTCCCACTGAGGCTGTCTCTATGGGCAGCTTCAGCCTGCTTCAAGGCACAGCTGGTAGGAATTTGGTCACAGTGACCATGGAGCATCACCCCTCAGCCCCACAGGCAGGCCCTCAACACCAGGTGAGGGCCCAGCCTGCTTCAAGGCACAGCTGGTAGGAATTTGGTCACAGTGACCATGGAGCATCACCCCTCAGCCCCACAGGCAGGCCCTCAACACCAGGTGAGGGCCCAGCCTGCTTCAAGGCACAGCTGGTAGGAATTTGGTCACAGTGACCATGGAGCATCACCCCTCAGCCCCACAGGCAGGCCCTCAACACCAGGTGAGGGCCCAGCCTGCTTCAAGGCACAGCTGGTAGGAATTTGGTCACAGTGACCATGGAGCATCACCCCTCAGCCCCACAGGCAGGCCCTCAACACCAGGTGAGGGCCCAGCCTGCTTCAAGGCACAGCTGGTAGGAATTTGGTCACAGTGACCATGGAGCATCACCCCTCAGCCCCACAGGCAGGCCCTCAACACCAGGTGAGGGCCCAGCCTGCTTCAAGGCACAGCTGGTAGGAATTTGGTCACAGTGACCATGGAGCATCACCCCTCAGCCCCACAGGCAGGCCCTCAACACCAGGTGAGGGCCCAGCCTGCTTCAAGGCACAGCTGGTAGGAATTTGGTCACAGTGACCATGGAGCATCACCCCTCAGCCCCACAGGCAGGCCCTCAACACCAGGTGAGGGCCCAGCCTGCTTCAAGGCACAGCTGGTAGGAATTTGGTCACAGTGACCATGGAGCATCACCCCTCAGCCCCACAGGCAGGCCCTCAACACCAGGTGAGGGCCCAGCCTGCTTCAAGGCACAGCTGGTAGGAATTTGGTCACAGTGACCATGGAGCATCACCCCTCAGCCCCACAGGCAGGCCCTCAACACCAGGTGAGGTCCCAGCCTGCTCCACTGTGTCATCAGATCTGCCTGTGAAACCAAGAACATCACCTGCCAGATCTACACTGGCACTGCCATCAGCCCTTCCCTTAAAGGAGCATTAAGACCTATTTGAAATGCAGATATCTCCAAGTTCAAGAGTGATCCTTTGCCCTCTCCCTTTTTCCTAGAGGGAGATCCTGGTGGCTTTATGCTTTCCTCCCTTTCCCTCTGAGCTCAGCTGCCTTCTCTTTGCAGGACAGAAAAAGCAGAGCAGAAGCCTGTGGCATTGCACAGCTCTGGTGTTTCAAGTTGTAAGGATTTGGTTCATGCAGTTCTGGGGCTCTTTTGTTTCTAAGCAGACCCAGAGGACCAAGGAACAGGTCATGATTGTAACTATTAAGGTAGATACTACTCACATCTCTCTTCTCCATGCTTCAGCTACCTTAGATCCCTCAGGAAAGGCAGAGCTTTCTAGGCTCTGGATCAGCTAGTGACTTCTAAAAATAAAGAGACAGAGAGAGAAGCAAGCAGGCTTTTGAAGAAGGAGCCAAATACCTTCAGAGAATCAGGGGATCACCTCCTCATTCATCCCAGAATCACAAACAATCACAGGTTGCATTGAGTTGCAAAGGATTCTCAAAGTCATCTTCTCTACCTGCCCTGCAGGCAGCAGGGACATCTCCAGCTAGAAGCTCTCTCTCCATCTAGGAGATGCCTCCAGGGATGGGGCCTCCACCATCTCTCTATGCAACATGTTCCAGTATTTCACCACCCTCAGAACAAAGAATTTCTTCCTAACATCCAACCCAAATTGCCTCTGCTCCAATTTCAAACCACTGCCCCTTGTCCTACCACCACAGGCCCTTCTAAAGAGTCCCTCCCCAGCCTTCCTGCAGGTCCCTTTCAGATATTGAAGTGCAGCTCTGAGGTCTCCCTGGAACCTTCTCTGCTCCAGCCTGAACCACCCCAGCTCTCTCATGCTGTCTTCACAGGAGAGGTCCTCCAGCCCTCTGACCATCTTCATGGCCTCCTCTGGACCTACTCCATCAGGTCCATTCCTGCCCAGAGCTGGACACAGCCCTGCAGGTGAGGTCTCCCCAGAGCAGAGGGGCAGGATCCCCACACTTCTTTTGATGCAGCCCAGGATGCCATTGGTTTTCTGGGCTGCAAGTGCCCATTGCTGGCTCCTGTCCACAATTCTATGTATTCAGAAGGGTTAAAAACCAGCCAAGGAAACCAAGCTGCATCCACCCCCCTCCAAGGCTGCTCCCATGCCTGTGCAGCACACTGGTGATTACTCTTGACTACAGCATATAACCAGCCTCAGATAACAATAATCAATTAATTGGGCATCACAAGAAACAACAAAAGGAAATTTGCTTTCTTGTAAGCTGCCTGCAAAGTAAATTTGCTCTAAATATGCTTCTGAGGCTCAGGGCTGCACATCTCTCTTGTCATTTCTCAGTGGTCTTGCAGCAGTACCCCAGGCAGAAGCAGCTGGAGCTTTTCCTGCCTCCCAAGGAAATGTTATGGTCTCTGCAGAGATCACCTTGCTTGCAGTCATCAAAGTCCAAATGAATAGAACATAAAAACAACATGAATCTCCTTTTAATCATATTTTAATGCCCACTTGGCACTAGAGGAGCAGGAGATGGAGAGGTTGGTTTGGAAGGAGTGAATCCTCTGAGCAATCAGCCTGTGCCCAAGCTGTGAACCCCAGCACTGCAGAGCAGCCTTCAGCAAGAGAACCAGGGCAGGCTGCTGCTGGAGCCCTTTGCCTTGGCACTAACAGACCTGCCTCATCATTACCCTTCCCCCAGCCCCACCATGCCTGCTCTCCATGTTACTGGAGCTTCCCTCCATGTTACTCTGAAGGATCCAAGACAGCAGACTTGAACTGGAGACACTCAAAGTGAGGCTCAACAGGGCTTTGGGCAACCTGATCTAGTTGACTGCAGGGAGGGTTGGACCCTCAGAGGTCCTTTCCAACTCAGACCATTCTATGGTTCTATCCCAGTGCCTTCAGAACAAAGCCAGCACAAGCCCACTGACTTTGGCAAAGCCACCACATCTTTACACCCAGAGCAAAGAGCCTTGCTCTGAGAGACCAGGGCATAGGAATTAGTCTGTGTTTGGTGGTTTTGATCAAGCTTATCAGGGTTTACTCAGCTGTCAGCACAAACAGAAAGGCACAGCAGGGCAAAGGGTGCAGTCAGTGCAGCTCTTTTGAGGCTGGTGGAGCTCATTAAGCCAAACACTCGATGGGGAATCACAGGATTGTTCAGACTGGAAGAGACCTTGAAGATCAATCCAACCATGAACTGCCAGCTCACCACTAAAACATGGCCCTCAGCACCACATCTCCACAGTTTTCATTTAAGCCCCTCCACCACTACCCAGCCCAGGGCTTGACAACCTTTTTGAGGAAGAAATCATCCCTCATGTCCAACCTAAACCTCCCCTGCTGCAATTTCAGGCAATTGCCTCTTGTCTTATTGCTTGCTACTAGAAGAAGACAACCCCCCCATGGTTCCAATCTCCTTTCAGGATGTTGCAGAGAGCAATGAGTTCTCCCCTCAGCCTCCTTTTCATCAGACTGAACAAGCCCAGTTTCCTCAGCTGCTCCTCACAAGACTTGTGCTCTTCAGCACCTTCACTGTCCATGAGACTTTCCACTTTCTCCTGTTGCCTTCCTCTGTAAACAATTTAAAGGACCTAAAAACCTACTGCAAGGTAACACAAGTTAAGTGGTGAGGGACAAAGTGAGTGCAAGTTTGATGCAAACTCCTGAGTAGAGGAGATACACCTCCCTGTGTAACGTTTTGATGATCTAAATCCAGAAGTATCTATTTTTTAACTGCTCTGGACAAAATATTACAGCTCATCAGTACAAACTGCTCTGATATCAACTGTGCACTGCAGAGCAGGGCTGCTGAAATGCCAAGCTGGCTCTGAAAATATGATTCATAGACTCACAGAACAGTGGGAACGGACCTTGAAGATTATCTAGTTCCAATTCTTCTGCCCATGGGCAGAGACAACTCCCACTACAGCAGGTTGCTCAAAGCCTCCTCCAGCCTGGTCTCAAACACTGCCAGGGAGGAGGCATGCAAAACCTCCACAGGCAACCTGTGCCAGTGTCTCACCACCCTCACTCTAAAGAATTTCTTCCTCATCTCCACTCTCACTCTCCCCTCTCCCAGCTCAAAGCCATTGTCCCTCGGCCTGGCACTCCCAGCCCTTGTCCAAAGTCCCTCCACAGCTCTCCTGCAGCCCCTTCCGGCACTGGAAAGCTGCTCTGACGTCTCCCTGGAGCCTGCTCTTCTCCAGGCTGAACAGCCCCACCTCTCCCAGCCTGTCACCACAGAGGAGGCTCTCTCTGTGGTCTCCTCTGGACCTGTTCCAACAGTTCCATGTCTCTCTTATTCAGGGGGCACCAGAACTGGATGCAGTGCTGCAGGTGGGGGGGGTCTCACATGAGCAGAGAACACAAACTTACTTGCACCATAACTCAAGTGGCAGTGATCTATAGCTCAAGTGCCATCTTGAATGCTGGAACAACAGAGCTGCCATGGGACTGGAGTCACTTGATTGTGATTTGCACCAGAACAAGGAGCACGAAGCAGACAAGGCAGAACACTCTGCTACTCACAGAAAGGTAAAGAAGCTGGTTGTTAAGTGAATTGATTTGGAGTGCTTAGGTAATCTTGCCCTTTAAGTCAGGATTCCACTTTTTCATTTAATTTACACTCAAAGATCTCCAAACCTCACTGCAGCAGGCCCAGAGGACCAGGCAGCTTTCAGCTAGGACAACATGCAGGACATCTGCTCTCTTTCCCAGTGCTGTTCCAGTTTTCAGCTAGTGCCATGCTTTCAGCTTTTGGTATATCACAGTTCTCAGCAATGCCTGCAACAGAAGGCAGAAATTGCTCCTACCCCACAGTCAGTCTCTCTTTTCTCAGAGGGAAGAGCTGGAAATGGCTGGGATGCTCCTGCACAGCCACACATGCATGAGAAGGTGGCAACCGAGTCAGCACCACCGGATGCAGTAACTGCTGGGTGAATCCTGGGTTCCATTTTGGGCCCCTCACTCCAAGGAGGACATTCAGGGGCTGGAGCAGGTCCAGAGAAGGGCAACAAAGCTGGGGAAGGGTCTGGAGAACAGGGCTGGGGAGGAGCAGCTGAGGGAATTGGGGTTGTTTAGCTTGGAGAAAAGAGGGCGGAAGGGGAGACCTCATTGCTCTCTCCAGCTCCCTGACAAAGAGGTTGAAGCCAGCTGGGGGTTGGTCTCTTCTCCCCAGTATCAGGTGATAGAATGAGAGGAAATGGCCTGGAATTGCACCAGGGGAGGGTTAGATTGGAGAGTAGGTAAAATTTCTTCGCTGTAAGAGTGGTCAGGGACTGAAACTGCCTAGAAAGGTGGAGTGTGTGTGTCCCCCCATCTCTGGAGGTATTCAGGAAACGTGGACACAGCACTTTGGGACATGGTTTAATAGCCATGGAGGTGCTAGGTCAATATTTGGACTGGATGATCTTAGAGGTCTTTTATAACCCAAGCAATTCTATGATTCTATGAATGCCCTTATGAGGCTGCTGGAGCAAGCCAAGACTGTGGATTCATTCGCTGCTGGCTCTGAACAACTGCCCTGCTGCCTGCATTCACAGCTGAGCATCACCCTGGCAGATCTCAGTTCAGTAAGCAAGTTTGTCATGCTCACCCTGGACAGAGTGATGTGCCTGGAAGCAGCCCAGGGCAGCAGCGGCTGAGCCTTCCTGAGCTCGGCAATCGCCTTACGCCCTGAAGGAGCTCTGACAACTCTCACAGCGCGATCTGCATACGACCAACAGCAGCGCTGCCCCGGACAGACAGCTGCTCGCTGCAGGACAGTCAAGATGGAAGTGCAGCAGGGGAATCAGCTCCTTCCCAGACAGGAACGGGAGCTGTGCTTCCATCAGACAGTTTCTGACAGAGACAGTTCCACATCTACTCCTCTGAAGCAGGCAGACAGCATTTGGGAGAGCTGTGCAGCCGTGGGGCTGTGTGAAGCAAGCCTCTCTCTGCTCACCTCTTCCTTCCTCCTTCTATTTGATGCCCAGTGCAGGGTACACTTATGGACCAAACCCAGCTCTGGTACAAGCCTCTTTATCCAATGTTTCTCTCCACTACAAAGCAGACTGACAGACACCAGTGTAGCTATCAGGACATAACAAGGCTTGTGTCTGCTCAAAAAGCCAGACCACGGCTGGAGGCCTCGGGGGAGCTGCTGACAGAGATGGAGACAGAAATCACAGGCTTCCAGTGGAAGCAGAGCACACGGGGTTGTACCTTGTCCCTGCAGATCTGACATCCTGCACAACATCCAAAACATTGGGCTGAGGTATTTGTAACTCAGTCCCGGAGAAATGCGCCAAAGGTTGCCCTTTAGCATCACCAAAGTTGATCTGCTCTTCATTTCCATCCCCTTGCACACCATCTACTCATTTCCTCCCCTTCCAAATGCAGCACGAGAGGGCAAATTAGCACTTGCTTGACTTTAACATCCCCAGAGGAACTCACGCAGCACTACTGCAGATCACTGCAACTCTTCCCAAGTGTTCCTGCCACGACTATGGGGGCTCATAAACCCTTCCCAGGTGTCACAGGAGTGCAGGTGCTCTGGAAGATGTCAGCACAGCTGAGTGTGTGATCAAATTGGTGTTCGAAGAAATTCACCTGGCAAGCAGACAATTAAGGGTCTCCTTTCTCTCAGGATGACATTAACGAGGGTACAGCTCTTGCCACAGAGCAACCCCCTGGCAAACCACGTCCCACAGGAACTATTTCTGTGCAGGAAGCACTTAGTTTCCCTCAGTATTAATAGTCTAGAAGGCATCAAGCACATTAGAGAACAGACAAAGTGATGTGAATTACGTGGAGTGGGCTGAATTTGAGATGAAGTCACTGAAGAGACCAGAGCACTCCTGACACCTGGTTCCTACCCATCCCACCACCACTGCCAAGATATGGGAGGATTTTTTTTTCCAGTCTTCAGGGTACAGAACTGCAGAGTGACTTCTCAAAGCTTCCACCACTGCTTTCCTCTCATCAGGGAGCAAAAATAAGCTACAAATCTTTTCCCTATTCTCAGATTCCCACGGACTCCTTTCCAACCTGGAAGGCATGCCCTGACCTGGGGGCAGAGGTTTAAAGAGGGGCACGGAGGACACAGACTGGCAGCGAGGACGCTGCTCAGAGCCCTGCAAGATGAACGCAGCACAGGGAGCAGGCTGCCAACAGAAGCTCTCGAGCTTATCACAGCGGCATTAAAACGCAAACAGCTAACAAAACAGTCTTGTGCCGCCCCAGATCCCAGCTCTCCACCCACTGCCGACAAAGTGCTGCCCTAAAAGTAGATTCTCCAGCTCAAAGAGGGTTGTGGCTGGTGCTGCCGTGCCACAGGAGCACCTCGGGCTGAGCCCAGCATCCACGAGATCCTTTCTGTGCATGGTTTGGGTGGCTCAAACGTGGATTTTGCTTTAAAATCCTGAGCTTTAGGGGAAAACCCCAGAATTTATGGGGGTGCCCCATCTAATCTTACAAGGCAGCTGACACCAGGAGCACCTCTGCTGCTATGTACAACAGGTCTCCAGGGCTAGAAACGTGCTGCAGGAAATGCTGGGGACACTTCGGTTGTGTAACTGTTCTCCTTCTCCCCCGACACAGAGAGATGTGGAATCTGCTCCTGCCTTGGGCACTGTGCGCTCCTGGGGAGGGGGATGCAGGGGGGGTTGGTCTGCTTCTCCGTGCCTCACTTTCCCTATTTTTCGGGGGAAGAAAACATGGTTCAGAGGTTGGAGTATCTGACTTAAAAGCCTGCCCAAGCAGATTCCCAACTTCCACGAACCTCCAAGAGTGAGCAGAAGGCAAAAGCAGCAGCGCTGCGTTTGACAGACGTGATGATAAAGTATCGCCTAGCATTCAAGGGACGAACCTACCACGTCCGGAGCTGCGGCTGATGCCAGCCTGAGCCCGGCAGCTCCTTACTGCCCGTGCCACCGGCAGGCATCGTTACCGGCACCGGAAACTTCACTGCTGCTGCCCGTACGCCGGCGGGGCGATCTCCCCGGCTCAATGCAAACCCGGCACAGGCTTCGTGAAAGGGCTGCGGGTTCCACCGCCGCGGTTCTGGAGAGGGGGGACTCATGGGCTGGCGTCCCACCGGCTACAGCGGGACGGAACAGCTGCCGCAGCCGGAGAGGACGAAGCTGGACGGGGCGCACGGAGGCAACATCGGGAAACAGAGAGAAAAGCAGGGAGTGGGATGGTCACACGCAGAGCCACTGGCTCGAAGGGGCGAAGCGGGACGTGGCGCACGGGGAACGAACCGCGGGACCACGTTGCAGCGCAGCTCAGGACGGGGCGCGGGTGAAGCGGAGCCCGAGCCGCGGCAGGATGGGAGGCACAGCAGCCGGAGCCCGGTCCGGAGCCGGCTCACCTTTACAGCCTCGGCGTGGGTCACCCTGTCCAGAGACTTGCCGTTGACCCCCAGGATCTGGTCACCGACGCGCAGCCCCTCACGCTCGGCCAGAGAGCCCGGTTCCACCAGGGATACGTAGATACCGACGCCGTGCTCGGCCCCGCCGCGGATGCTGAAGCCCAGCCCCTCGTGGGCTTTGCTCCGCCGCAGGGTCACCTGCCGCAGCTCAC
>VWYK01009776.1:0-12452 GCA_013399775.1 Semnornis frantzii | reverse complement strand
CCCCCCCCCCAATGTAAGAGTGAACAAGTTCAGAAACAAAAATCATCAAACTGAGTTCCTAGGGCACAGTCTTTATTTCTAGGGATAACATGAGCTGTGACTGGAGCTCAGGCTCCAGATATTAGATTGAAGCTAGTATCCAAGAACCTCTTATCCTAAAATTAAACATCTCTGATCTTGTTAAAAAAGATAGATTAAACATAGAAATCCAGACTCATTCCTCTCTAGAGGGCCCACATTAGGCAGATGCAAAGGAAGCGTGTTGTTGACAAATACAAGCATAAGCCACTAGAAGGAATTAATTTATGCTTCCTGCATAAGTTTCTGGGTCCTAAGTTGGTAACATCACTCAGAAAAATGCAGTTCCTTGTCTTGGACAGTTCAAATAAAACAGTTGTTCAGGAGGCAGCCATAGGCAGAGAAAAGTCACAGACATCTGGAGATGCTGCCATTACATTGCCTGTGTATCCCAAAGGTTGCACAGTGCTTCACCACTCTACCTCCCAGGCTGCTTTCTCCTGAATTTTTGCTTGCTCCTGCCCAGCTCCCCACAGCATGACCCATTGCTCCTTGACAACCTTATAATTAATGGCAGTTCCCTCCACAGACTGCCAGACACATCGACATTTCCACATTAATACACTGCCCTTAAGCTGTGCATTTTTTCCTACTTGCCTCTGTATGATTTTTTTCCTGTTTTACTTAGAAAAATGCTCTGATAGCATTGACAGTCCAAGGAGACTTCTTTCTCCTTGGTTCTGTGAAGAGTAATATTGCTTGGATTCAGAGAATAAATGATATGGCAAAGCCACAGTCCAGACACGGAGACAGGCGTGCAGACACGGAGACACACTCACAACACTTGGCTGCCAAACATGAACACAGCCCTGATAGGAAGGCAGATCCTCATAAAGTGTTTGGCTGTGGAGTTGTTTTCGCTTCAATTGCAAAACTGTATTCCTGAAAACTATGTGGTTCCTCTGCCAAACTCAAATAAGCACTCCAGGGGTAACCAGAAAACCCTGAACAGTGCAGGAGCTGCTGTGGGAATGACCTGATCAGCAGGCAAAGCTTCCTGCAGCTCCAAACAGGCAGTGAACTGAGCAGTTGCAGGCAAGCGTAAGCTTGACAGACTGACAAGTAACAGGCAACAGTATTTAAATGGAAAGCATTCTCATGCCACAGAATCACAGAATTAACCAGGTTGGCAAAGACCTTTGAGATCATCGAGTCCAACCTATTACCCAACACCTTCTAATTAACTAAACCATGGCACTAAGTGCCTCATCCAGTTTGCTTTTAAACACCTCCAGGGACAGGGACTCCACCACCTCCCCTGCCAGCCCATACCAATGCAAATCACTCTCTCTCTGAAGAACTTCCTCCTAATATCCAGCCTATACCGCCTCTGGCACAACTTGAGGCTGTGTCCCCTTGTTCTGTTGCTGGTTGCCTGGGAGAAGAGACTGACCCCCGCCTGGCTGCAACCTCCTTTCAGATAGTTGTATACAGCAATGAGGTCTCCCCTGCGTCTCCTCTTCTCCAGGCTGCACACCTCAGCTCCCTCAGCCTCTCCTCACAGGGCTGTGCTCCAGCCCCCTCATCAGCCTTGGTGCCCTTCGCTGGACACGTTCAAGCACCTCAACATCTTTCTTAAATTGAGGGGCCCAAAATTGGACATAAAATGTCCTATCACTTCCCTGCAAGAGACAAAAGACCAGAGAAAAATCCTGTAAGTACTAATCACTAATCACCTACCAATAGTGGGAATTTTCATGTGTTTCAGAATTGAGAGTATTTATAGTTGACAAATAAGCAGAGGTATTTGTGAATGCTTGAGGTACACCAGCAACAAAATAAGACATCAGGGGATGAAGATGTAAAACATCTGTTGTTCCCCATATAATTCCAAAGAGTTTCAAGGTGTATTGTTGTTCTAACTTCAGAGGTGAAGTGTTTGCTCCTCACATTACAGATAAATGACACTCAGCATGAAGAGTGAGACGATGAAGTTGGCTGAAATACAACAGTGAAATCTGAAGGTGACTGTGAAGAGCCACAGAGGGCTCTTGCGGGCCACAGTAAGTCAACAGAAAAAGAAGCAAACAAAATAAAATAATCATTAAATGCTATGTAATACAACTTGGGAAGGAAACCTGCTACTATGAACAGCTCCTCATAGTCACTGTATTTTGGGAAGAAGAACTCAATGTCCTTGTGCAGAATGCCTGAACACAAACTGAGCACTCACAAGGTGTGACAAAGCATTAGGAATTATTTTTGGAAGATGTGCTAGAATTAGAAAGGCAAAGAGAGTGGCAAGGTGAAAAAGCACAGGCTTGGAAGCTGAGTAGAGATAAGGCAAAGAAGAATTTTTCAGTTTGGAAAGTTTCACTAGAGGACGAGCAGGCAGCATGCTGCTGTCACAGAATCACAGAATGTCAGGGGTTGGAAGGGACCTCAAAAGATCATCCAGTCCAACCCCCTTGCCAGAGCAGGATCGCCTACACCAGATCACACAGAAATGCATCCAGATGGGTTTTGAATACCTCCAGAGAAGGAGACTCCACAACCTTCCCTGGGCAGCCTGTTCCAGTGTTCTGTCACCCTCACAGACAAAAAATGTTTACATGAAACTTCCTGTGTCTCAACTTCTACCCATTGCCCCTTGTCCTTTTTCATCTGAAAGCATTCCTCCTTGTCTGCTCTCAGGCAGAATGGGTAGCCAGACAGGATTTTCTTGGACACTGTGTAGTTAGGAAGCTCACAGAACAGCCACTTCTTGGACGCTGTGCAGTTTGTTACTTTTCTGAATTGGTAAATACGTTTACTCTTTCCCTTACTAAGTACACTTGTTCTTCACCTAATTCAAATTTTCATTCCCTCAGGGATCTATGATGACAAGAAAAAAACATCTACCTTCCAGAGGAGGGAGGTAGTTTCTTATTATACACATGCACATACAAACACATTCTCCCGAAAACAGTTACTTTAATTAGAAAATACCTTTGTGGGTTTTGAAAGCTTTGGTTGACACCTTGACACTACTTACTGGAGACAACATCATCTGTTATCTTCCCTGGGAGAAGAGTATGGACTTAGGTTACCAGTTGGTGATCCTGAGGGTCTTTTTCAAGCTGAATGTTTCTGTGATTCTGTGATTGCTGGATGTTCAGAAGTATGTATGTCTGAAAGGGAGACAACTAGGAGAGATGGGAAAGTAAGCACAAGAGACAACAGAAAAACAGAGCAGGAGCTCTTGGGATGCTCACTATGCTGTGTGTGGTATGAATACAGCTGTTTGCAGAGAGGTTAATACAGACAACAGGAGCTGAACAGTCATAAGAACATGGAGTGACAAAAAGCTGACTTTCTGTGAATAAAGCCAAAATATTTTTTAGGGCATGAGTTTTGCAAAATCATTCAATCTCAAGCAGCAGTTTAGACTAGGGATCTCTGTCCAAGCAATAGACATTTGGAGGAAACTTCCACAAAAAAGAATGTGCCTTAGAATTGTAGAATGGTTTGGATTGGAAGGGACTTCCAAAGATCATCTAGTCCAACCCCCCTGCAGTCAGCAGGGGCATCCTCCACTAGATCGGGTTGCCCAGAGCTCTCTCGAGTCTCACCTTGAATATCTCCAGGGATGGGGCCTCAACTACCTTCCTGGGCAACCTGTTCCAGCATTCCACCACCCTCACAGTAAAGAACCTGTTCCTGACATTCAATCTAAGATGGTTCTCTCTAATATAAAATCATTGTCCCTCATCCTATCACTACAGGCCTTTGGAAAGAGGCCTTCTGCTGCCTTTTTGTAGCCCCATTCAGGTACTGAAAGGCAGATCTAAGGTCTCACTGGAGCTTCCTCCTCTCCAGGCTGAACAACCCCAGCTCCCTTCGCCTGAAGGGAAGAGATACTGGGCACAGACAAACCATGGCCATTCAGCTGATGCATGCAGTTTCTGATGCACAAATTTGGGACTGGCTTAGGCAGAAAAAGTTATGAACAGGCTAAGCAAATCTTTCCCTCGACCCCAGCAAGACAACTAGTGCTAATAGCACTCTGCCCTTCACTCCCTCTCTGCCAACCCAGGTTGCCTGTTTCTGAACTGCTAAAAAGCATTCAGTAATCTGAATCAGTAAGGCGCTTGGTTAAAGGCAGTGGAATCTCTCTAAAGCACAACCCCCAGCACATCATTATTATGGAATTTATTAGCCATCCAGAGGTCATCTTTGACCTGTGCTGATGTAATCCTGTTAAAACCTTCTGGCATGCCTGGGGCCTGACTGCCTTGCTGCCCACTCTACAGAGGGTGAGCTGTTCCTCAGGCTACCCTATCTTCAACAACAACCCTGGTAGCCTCTGAAAGCAAGGCTTTGTGCCTTTGTTACTCCAGAGATCTAGAGAGTCCAAATCATTGCACAAGCCTTTGTTATTTGTGTTCTCTTTGCAATATGGAAATGTTCCTTTTGTTTTGGAGGCAGAGGGATTAATCTGAGTCACTCAATGGCAGAAGGAAGTCTTCAAAATAAGGTGGGGTGCCTCAGAGGGTTTCCCACAGCCCAGGTCCCAGGGACTGCTGCATAAGCAAAGTGGGTTTTAGAGCTGCAGGGGTTTGGGCAAAATCTCAGATCACAGAATAAAGTTTCTTATGTGTAGGAAGATGATGTCATAAAACTGTAGGTGTGTGTAAAAAAACTGTGAGCAAAATACTAGAAATCTCAACCAGGTCTTCCCTTCAGTAAGGGATATCACATTCCTATGGTCATGTCTACAAGTGGGCTCAGTAGGAGTATTCGGAATTTGCAGAATGAGGCTCAGATTTAATTTTAGGACTCCCTAGGCAGCAAGACTTCCTCTCTGAGAGCTAGTGAAACATAGGAGGATTGAAACTAGAATTACACAGAAACTGAAAAGTTTTGCACAGTACTCTCATGACAGCTAAGATGCTTTTTATCATATCTGCAATTACCAAAACAGAGAATGAGTAAAATCCCTTCTCTGAAAGGATATAATGGGAAGTTTCAGCACTGAATTCAGCAGGGTCAGGATTTCAGCCCATACAGTTAGAGGGACAGAGAAAGATGCAGAAAAGCAGCAAATGGTAGATAATGTTCAGAAGGTAATCCATCAGCTGTTGCCGTTCAGCACTGTACTGAGCAATTACAATTTTGGGGTTTTGTTTGTTTGTTTGTTTGGGTTTTTTTTAAGAGGAAAACTGTGTTGTGTGTTGTTCCTTTTTATGTCTCAAGAGGACATGAAGACATTATGGTAATTTAATGCAGCTTCAAGTGGGGAAAAAATATGAAGAAAAGCTTATTGGTCAGGTCACTGTTTTCTAACTGAATATGAGGATGATCAGAGGGCTGGAGCACCTCTCCTATGAGGGTAGACTGAAAGAGTTGGGGTTGTTCAGTCTGGAGAAGAGGACGCTCTGAGGTGACCTTATCGTGGCCTTCCGGTATCTGAAGGGGGCCTACAAAAAAGCTGACTTTTTAGGATATCAGGTAGTGACAGGACTAGGGGGAATGGAGCAAAGCTGGAGGTAGGTAGATTCAGGTTGGATGGGAGGAAGAAGTTCTTCACCATAAGAGTGGTGAGACCCTGGAATGGGTTGCCCAGGGAGGTGGCTGGGGCCCCATCCCTGGAGGTGTTTAAGGCCAGGCTGGATGAGACTCTAGTCAGCCTGATCTAGTGTGAGGTGTCCCTGCCCATGGCAGGGGGATCGGAACTAGATGATCCTTGTGGTCCTTTCCAACCCTGACTGATTCTATGATTCTATATTTTAGTTTGCTGAGCTGTGCTACAGCTGCTTCATTTCCAGGTAACATCAGATAATGCAGAGCTACGCTTGTCTTGCAGTCTAGAAAAAGTAACTTTGCTAGGCTCTTTGAAGGACCCTACTTCACATAAAGTTAAATAAATCCATAACTGAACCAAGCTGTGTATGAAAGCAGGAGAAGCCAAAATGACTACAGTTTGGAGACAGCCCAAGACAGAGCATACCAAAGGTTAAAGTGGTAGCAGTACACCCAAGGATTTCTAAGACCCATGAGCTAATATGTAGCTCATTTTAAAATCAAACTACTTAGATTCCAGGAAATATGGAAAACAAAACAAAACAAAACGAACCTTAATCTCAATGGTTTGAAGGTTCTTTTTTTTTTGTTTGAAAGCACTTTTTTTCTTCCCCCCTCATATAGTTCAGTCTAACAAGAATCTTTAGTGTTTTTTCATGCTGTGGAAATTCAGAATTTTGTCCAACTTATTTCACAAGTCATCACAATGGGCAGACAGACATAATCCAAACACTCCATGGCCTCTTTGAATCCACCTAGACCTTTCTGGGTTTTCTTTTGGGAAAAGAATAGGAATTAACATATTTACTAATTCAAGATAGTCAACATACTTTGATCTTACAGAGAAGCAGTTCTGGACTGTATTTATTCCAGTCATGGCAAGAAGTGAAATGATTGCCTGGACAGGAATGGTGTGCTTAAGAGTAGCTACTTGTGCTGGCTCAGAAGCACATGAAACCTTCTGCATTGCCAATTGGCCTGACTTCCAAAGCTCCTTAATGGAGCTTTTAAAGCAAACACTCGCCTGCTGGGGGCTTTGCTCTGGGCACAGGCAAGATCTAAGAGTTGGTGAGCAGAAGAGCAGTGTTGTCCATCTTCTGTGTGACAACTTGGCGGCTAGACAGCTTGCTGACAACATGACATCTGTAAATTTACTGATTTTCAAGCTCAGGCAAAAGTACTTTGATTTGATGACAGATGTTGAGGTTCTAACCACACAATTGCAAATTCAAGTTGTGTTGTTTAGCAGTGTGATGCTCTCAGCAAGCCTATGAGTGAAGTAGACATCACCATCATTTTCTTTTCTCAGCCTATAATATGTATTTTTTCATTAAAATATTCCAATTAGCCTCAAACCAGCACAAGCAGAAACTGAGAACATGGTTTATCTATCTTAAGACATACAACTAGCTAAAGCGACATCTGCATTCATAGGCAAATCGAATGTCAGAATAGGCCTGCCAGATTGCACCATTCGAATGAATGAAGATGCTGCAAACATGAGCTAAAACAGAGGGAGACAACGGCCTGTGATTTGGTTGGTTGGCAAGAAGTTCTGTTGGAGGAGGCAACCCATCTCCTCCTGGGGAAATTGCAAACCTCTCGGTTCTAAGCTAAATGGAAGTACCACTGGAAATTATCTCCAGATAATACCTCCGAGGGAGAGGGAGAGGGAGAGGGAGAGGGAGAGGGAGAGGGAGAGGGAGAGGGAGAGGGAGAGGGAGAGGGAGAGGGAGAGGGAGAGGGAGAGGGAGAGGGAGAGGGAGAGGGAGAGTTAGAAGAATTAAATCATTTCAGTCTAGTTAAAAACTCTTACATATGATGTGTAAAAGTTGAATCAAATAGTATCCTTTCTATACAAGCTCATACAGGAAAGCTCATCAAAATCACAGAGATTGAGACTCTCTGTGCTATTCCCAGAACTTCTTGTGCAAACTGGAAGACAAAGTCTCTTTTTTCTACACCATTTATGTGATTTTTCCATGGTGGTGGTGCTCAAGGAGATGGGGATGAACACAGAAGCTAAGTAACATGTTGTGATGTGGGCAGATGTGCCCCGGCACTGTCACTCTCCTAGAACCAGAAGTTTATGGTGGCAAAGTCCTGGGTCACCTTGGCAAGAACAACTATTCAACAAGGATACAAGAAGGGTTGAGAAAAACCAAACACCTTCTTACATGCAGAACATGACTTCCAACAAAAGGCAGAATTCTCAAGCTAGGACATGGATCCTGCAGCTATATCAACTACAGGTGCCCCTGTGTCTGTAGTGGGAGTGCAAGGTGGCATTGCTCTCTGTACCTACATGCTCCAGAAGACCAGGTTGGTAGGAGACAGTGCCAACCTGAGAAGGGAGCTCCAGGCTACCTTTGATGGATTGGGATGCTGGGGTTCACACAGAATTCTCAAAACATGTCAATGCAGACCTTTCACCTTCCACATAAACCAGTGAGAGAGTGAGATGGGTTTCGGTTCTCATTCCACCTTACCGCTTCTGAAAAACCTCACTTGAGTCAGAGTGAGTCACTGTGCCACTGCCCACTCCCATGTTACAAGAGAACAAAACAGAACAACCAGATATTATTCTGTTCTATATAGAGATTAAGTATAATTCAATATTTTCAGCTTCTAGGAAAACAGAATAAAAAGCACCAACCTGCATGAAAGTCTAAACATTGGAATGAGAATAAGGTTGTGATAAAACCACAAAAGTGAAGATCAGGTTGTACAACTCAGCAGTGCTCCTTCTGCCAAAGCTGGCTTCAACTCTATTTTGGAGACTGCCTGTAACCTATATGCAGGAAAGACCAAGGATATGCCTAAAGAAACGGTCTTGCTCAACAAAATAATCTCAAATCCTCACTACAGAGTAGCAGCCCTAAAGAATCAAAGAAATGTGGTCTTAACTGTCCTCTATCCCTGACAAGATGAGCAGCAGTAATTTCAGGTAGCAAAAGAATGAGCTGGATTTCACTGACTAGTCTTGTGGTAGAAATGGACATCATCAGCATGTGCTCTACAGACAAGCAGAATGAACTGAACAGTCTGTTTTCTGTTACTGTTTTTAAAACACATAGTTAGTAAAGCTGGGCAGAATTAGGACCCAGAAAGCAAGCCATCAAAAAAGATCATAATTACAAGCCACTGTTGACCAGAGCAACCAGGAAACTACCTAAACATCTGCAACACTTGAGAAAATTGCTGAAAGAGAACACAAGAGCTTAAATACCCAACAGTTGCCACGTGTAACACAAGAGCTAGGGAGAGGATGAACAAAACCTGAGGAGACATTTACCAATGTTAGGCAGCAAATTTGAGCAGAATATGAACAAAGTTAGTACATGAATTGAGGCAGGAACTGGTCCAAGGCTGTAAAACTTCTAATATCCGTTTTTGCTGAACAGGTAGTGAAAATCTGTGGTTCCAACTTCAGGGAGCTGATTACAACTTTCATTATGCCTGAAATAAATTTCTGTTTTGGGCCTGAGCTGCTAGAATCAGAGACACTCTTCTGATACAGCAAAACTCTAAAAATCAGGGTGGACCAAGTACAATCTAAAATATCTCATATCCAAACAAAATAAAATTCTCCAAATGCATTATTTTTAAAAAGCATAATTTATATATATTTGTTTGTTTGTTTAAAGAATTTGCTTTGCTTTGGTGTGCACAAAATGGTATGCAAATATGATTTTGCCCATACATTTCTATTTAAGCCCCATAGAAAACAACTTTCATCCTAATTGTTGAAGAAAACAGAGCTGCTAATATAACGCCCTTTAGACTAGGTCAGAGCAGCTTCACCACTACAGAGAAGGAAAGGACTGTGGAGAGAGACTTGCACAGAGGAAAAGTCTTGAACAAAAAGAGACCAAAGAAGAACAAAGATCCTAACAGCAATATAGTTTCTCATGAGAAAATTGAGAAAGGGGAGATGCCAATGAGAGTAGGTGGACAGAGGCTGGACAAGAACAGAAAGTAGCCTACAGTCTGGCTGGGAGCACTTAGAAAATGAGGTAATCAGAAAAACAAACAAGCAGCACGAGATCCCAAAGCAATGCGCACAAACAACCATCAGAGGAACCCAAAGGACTGTGCTAAGTCCATCACAGGAGCCTAGTCCACCATGCAAGATCAAACCAACCTACAAGGGAGGAAAGGTTGAAGGTTGAGCTATGGTCCCTCATGGAGACAGGGCTCTTTCTGCATGAGGGCACAGCTTCTTTGGATATTCCTCTTGAACAGGAGGAGACCCATCAAGGAGGTGGCTTGGACACACTCCAAGAACATGTAGCACCAACCTGGTCTTCTCTATTATTTTATAACTTCCAGTTACTAGAGGAGGAATTGCACACTACCAGGAGGGGACAGCACCAAGGAATTCATAGATGAAAACAGGGACTGGCCTTGTCGATTTGAGGACAAAAGCTTCACTCGGCAGTTCAAAGGAAACCATTCTGCTTGTGCCTCAGATAACTGAAAATTTGCTTGTGCTGTCTTGGAAGGATGAATCATGCAAAGAGAAACTCTAGCATGGAACATGAGGAAGGATCAACACAGCCAGGATCAACACAAGCAACAAAGATTCAGACAGAAAAGAAAGGACAGCTCATCTAGCATAACTTCTCAGGTGTTCTGTGGATGCCCTGAGAGGTCTGCATAGCTTTTTATGTTTTGTGCATCTGGTAGCCACAGGGAAAACAAAACCATTTCTATCGAACCATCTCAGGTTCTAACTGCTTGGTCTGGTGCTCCTCACTATCCAGATGTCCTGCCTGTAGAGCACCTCCTGGTGCTGTGACCCAGCATTAATGGCTTCAGACATGAGCAGGTAGCTTTCACAAGGGCTGAGAAGGTATTTGAGACCTAAAAGGCACTCCAGTTTACTCAAACACGAAGGGAAGGAGAGGAGACAGGCCCGGCACTGAGGAGAATGTAGCCCACACTGAACTTGTCTATTGGGGAACTCACTTCCCACAAGGCAGCAGAAAGGGTGCACAGTCTTACAATCTTACCCCCCTCTCAGTTGATCAGGACTCAATTTTGCTGGAAATGTTTCTGAGAGAAAGCCTTAGAAGCTCTTAACCCCAGAGGGGGTTAGGAGACATGAGGCATGCCTTCAGTCACTATTCCCAGACATTGCCTGGCTCAGGGACAAATAGCCTGGGTAAGCATAACTAGACAAAAAACGAGCAAGAAATGCTGTCTGCTAACCTTCCTAGCAAGGTCACCATCTCTCATTTCTCACAACTAACTCTCATTTCAGGAAGTCAAAGCCCTGACATTTCCAGGCATCTAGACAGAGTAGAGGAGCACATTCCCTCTGCTGTGCATGGACAGTTGGAGGGTAGCAGATGCAAACAAGCTGTGTGTTAGTGGTTGGAAGAAATGTCACTTTAGAACATGACCAAATTTGACTTACCGAATTAATGGACGAGGTTATGACTGAACTTGGATTTCTCATTAGCTCACATCCTCTCACACACCAGCAGAACCAAATGTGATAATCCAAACATAATCATGTCTCACAGCACAGGAAGCTCCCCAGGCTACCTCTCAGGTCTAGATTGTTCAGTGAGCCCAAAATCACAGTTCTTACTGAGGTGGCTTTCAAAAACATCAGTGCTATTAGTATAGAATTGTTCATTTCAGAAACAAAACCTTCAGGTATGCTCATTTCCCAGTAAGCACCACTTGCCTTTTCCATTGAGAATTAGGGTCTTTGGAGATATTTTTGTTTTCTTTATAAAGCTTCAGAATATATATATATATATATATAAAATCTGACTAGTACCTTCAACTTTGAGATACAATCCTGCTGTATCTTTGCTTTTACCAGCAGAAGCAGTCAAGAACCGCGTGCCTACTCTCAGTGTGGAACATCTGCCCCACCCATGCTCACACATCTGTTCCCAAACACATACAGTGCACTTAAAGTAGCCCCTCAATGTCTGCTTTCCATCGCGTAGTGTATTTCCAGATACAGAGGTTTGTCGTTCACAAACCGATGCAGGCGTTTGGCAAGTGCTGAAATAACCGAATGCTGACCGTGGCTGTCATCTGGATTGCTGTTGGTGTTGAGGAGCGACGCTGCGGCGTGAGAGCATCAGCCTGTGTGAAGCCATACATGGTAGAGCTGCCCTCTAGTGGGAAAGTGCCAACCACAACTGCTGTCGACGTGCAGAGAGGAGGCTTTGGGGGCCTCTGTCAGCTGGCCTCTCCTGCTAGTTGGTGGAAAAAAGACTTACTGGAAGCAAACTCAAAAAAAGATTTGGGTAAATGTCAACTGGGAGATAGCTTACAGCATTATCCAAAAGCCTTGCATTCATGTGACACTGTGGCACCTGGCTGGCATCAGAGCTTAACGCGAACCCATGGTAAAAGCTGAAGCAGTAGACACTGAGAAGCCTCCCCACAGCCTCATCTGCAGAGATGCCATCTCACTGTGTCAAAGAGCTGAGTACAGCCACAAGCGCCGCTCTCCTGCCACATGCACCACTCTGGTGCCTTAAATATGTTTATAGTGTTAATCCCTTTTTAGAGGTGCACTGTAGGGGTAAAGCTTGCTCTAAGGATGGAGATGTATGTCCAGCAATGGCTCAACACTGGCTTTCCAGAGCAGCATCATTATGAAGCAATGTCTCCTCTAGTAGAGGAATGACATCACAGCAAGGCTTCAGGAGGTCTCTATGAAGGAGAAAAGTAGGCTACTTATCAAAAGGAAATGAACTCCAGATAACTATAAGTTATAACAGTAAAACCTTATTTCAGAGAGGTTGGAAACAGGAAGAGAGAAAGTACAGTAGGAACTGATAGTGCAACACTTATCCTAACACCCTGATGAGATCGACCCATGGATCCTGAGGGAACTG
>VWYK01009768.1:1361-12970 GCA_013399775.1 Semnornis frantzii | reverse complement strand
CCTGGAACGCGCTGTCCCCCCCCCCCCCCCAGGCGGTTCTTCTCTTGGCGCTGATGGCAGCAATACAGGGTAACCCAGTGGGGAATTACAGCGGGAAACAAAAATAGCATGATCTGGCGATTCGGTGACTCTGCAGAGATTCACCCGGGCTGTGCCCCCCCCCCCCGCGGTAAATAAACACTCACCCAATAATCTCATTCTTGGAGTTCTTCTCTATCCGCTCCATAAAACGAAACAGATGGGCGCAGCGTGGCCCTGCCTGGATCCCTGCCTGTGGCCCTGCCTGGATCCCTGCCTGTCCTCATCCTTCCATCCGTGCTGCCATGCCTGCCCTGCCAGCCACCCTGCCTGCATCCTTGCCCCTGCAAACACCACCCTGGGGTAGGATCCGACCCTGTCGGGTGCTGGTGTCCCCAGTTCCAAGAGGGATGGGATGAGTGCTTGCAGCCCCTTGGGATTGTTTCCTCAAGGTTACATGTGCTACAGTGTCACCATGGGCCCTGAGTTTTCGGAGGATCCCTGGAGGATCCACATGCCTAGGGACATCAAATCCCTGTGGCGTTGTGGGGGGGTGGGGTTCTGGAACCCCGTGGGTCCTTCCCAGATTCCCTGTGGTTCCAGCTCTGCTTAGCTCCGTGGCTGCTCCCAAAATGGCCCCTGGGCTTTGCAAACTGCGTGCGTTGAGGATGCAAGTCATGCATTGTGTGTGCAAATAGTGCATTGTGTGTGCAAGTTGTGCATTGCCTGTGCAAATTGCATGTCAAGCTTTCATGCATTGGTTGTGCAGATCACACATCAAGTGTGCAAGTCGTGCATCAACTATGAAAGTCGTGCATTGGGTGTGCAAATCGTGCATCGAGCGTGCAGGTCGTGTGTTGGGTGTGCAAATTGTGCATCGAGTGTGCAAGTCATACATTGGCTGTGCAAATTGTGCATCGAGCATGCAAGTTGTGCACCAGTCATGTGGGCAGCATGTACCCAGCAGCCTGGAGCAACCATGCGAGCGTGCGGGTGTCAGTCGTGCGAGCAGCGTGCCCAGAGCAGTGAGTGCCTAGGCGGCCCCGGAGCAGCACACAACCCCAGCGAACAGTCAGCGCGCAGCAGCCTCTCAGCAGCTCCAGCCTTCCCCTTCCCTCCATTGCAAGCCAACAGCTTGCGAGTGGCACTTAGCGCGGAGTGACTGCCGCGTGATTACCCATCGGATAACGTTTTAATTGTACTTCTGGCGCTCTGTCAAGCTCGTTTGAACCGCGTTCCGATATTACAGCATTTATTTAGTGCCATAACAATATGGATTAATCTTAAATTATAACGCTGAGGAAATTATATTACACTTATTTTGTGTTTGTCAAATATTTAAAAGGGGCTGCTTGGGTTGCAAAGCACTTGGCGGGGGGGAGGTCGGGGCCTGTGTCCTGCCCTGCTTTCAGGGCTTGTTGGGAGGCAGCTCTGTAGGGTGCCCAGCTGTGGGGATGTGGAGCAGGAGGGTATCTGCCAGCTCCTGGTGTCTCTGCATGCGGCCCTGGCCTCGCTTGAAATGTTCCAGCCTTGAAATAGCCAAGGGACTAACTCAACTCCACACGCTGCGCATGTCCTCCGTGCCACCACAGAGACCATTGTCACCTTGCCCAGGTGTGGCTGAGGGGCTCCAACCCCCGCTCGACCCCTTCCTTGAAATGAAGCCCCTAAATACTGGGGTGCGACTTCCTGGCTTCCTGGAGCTGTGGCAAGAGACTGAGGCATCCTGGAGAGGAGGGACTAAAGACCTGCTCCCTTTCCCACTAATGTCACTTTGGGGACTCTGCTTCTGCTCTCTGGCCCAGAAACCTATGGGGCTTTGAGCAGCTGTTTCTGGAGTAACCCCACAACAGGGCTGGGGCCCCCTGCACACCCACCTTGACCCTGTGTGCTGGCAGGGGAAGCTTTCCATATTCCTGACACATTGCCATCTGTGCTGCACTTGGTGTGGGGGTGGAGAGTGGCTTGGGGGGAAGCACCCTTTGCTCCCACGCCCAAGTCACACCCATGTTCCTCCTTCCCCAGCCCTCATCTCCCCCAGCGCTGTTGGTGTGGTTGTGCTGAGACCTGGCACGCTTGTCACACGTATGATCCTCTGTGAGTCTGGAATCAAGGCAAACCACGCCCCCTCCACTGAGGTTTGGCAGTGGCTTCATTTCCCTTTTAACCCTCTCCTCTGCCTGCTACCTCTCCCCAGCCCTGTTTGGGGGCCTTGGATGCCACCATCCTCATCCCCTGCCTCAGTTTCTCTGCCTGGCCACACTGCAGGGCCCAACACAGAGTGCGGTGTGACCAGGGCTGTACCAGGATGGTTGTGGGGTGTCTGGGGCCAGCACAGTGCTTGTGAGGCTCTGCCAGAGTTGCCAGCATGAACGTGGAGCGTGAAGCTATCCAGAAACCATCAGAGCCTGGGGCTGCTGCCTGTGGCCGTGACCACCCTTCCCACCCCACTTGCACCTGGCATGGGGGATTTTCTTGCCAGTTGTGCCAGTGCCAGGGCTGGAAGTGATACTGATGGTCTGACTCACAGTGCTGGTCATGGGGAACTCAGCCAGGGGGTTCCCAGGGTGACACTGCTGGGGTGGAATCCCACAACCTGTCTGCCCTGTGCTGGCAGCTCTGGCACTGCCTGCTCATGGATGAGATGAGTTGTGCATGATCTCAGGGGCCCTTTGCTGTTCTCATTGTCAGTGTGACCAGAGGGGGCAGAGGCTGCACTGTGCCAGGCTGTGCCGTGCTGAGCTATTTTGTGCACACCATACTGAACAGAGACAGCATGGGAAAGGGGAGAAATGTGCGAGGGGCCAGGACAATGTACAGGCAGGCATGCGAGGTGGGTGGGAACTGTGGGACTGGCCATGGGGCTGGTGTGTGCCAAGGGACCCAACCGTGCCAATGGGCATGAGTCAGCGGGTGGGAGGCATGGGGGAGCCGGACTGCAGCCCTGCCAGCCCCCTGGGATGCTCTGCGCCGGCACAGCCCTGCTGCCGTTGAAGGCGGGGGGGGGGTTTTATTTTTTTACAGCCTGTTTCACAGCTTCCAGAAAAGGCTCGTTCTGGAAACCTCGGCTTCCTGCCCGGCATGCTGCCGGCTCCACGCCCTGCCGTGGGGTCTCCCGGCACGACTGGGGCTGGATTGTGCCAGGGTGGCTGTCTGTGGGCAGCATCAGGCACAGGTTCCTCCAGGGTGGGTGGGCATGGCGTGATGGGCTGGTGGGTCCCAGTGTGTTCTGGCACAGGGTGGGCAGCATCCGGTTCCCAGGATCATGGTAGGGTGTGGCCATGCCCCTGGCCCACGCGGCCCCTTGCCCAAGCTCAGTCCCCGACCGGCCAGCGCAGGAAGGAGCGAACTGCCTGAAACCACATCCCGACACTCATCCCAGAGGCATCCCGAAGGGATTAGCCAGGGAGCGTGGGCCGGCTTAGAGAGCAAAGCATTGCTTCCTGCCCTGGCCGGGCAGCTGGCCAGCCTGGGCTCCTCCACACCACACCACGCCAAGCTGTGCCGAGTGATGGGCGCATGGCTGCAGCCATGCCAGCCTGCATTGGCACACAGATGGACACGGGGAACGAGTCCACGCAGCAAGGGCCGGACAGTTCTCCCCCCTCTCTGTTTCCCACTCGGCCGCTGGCCATCAACTCCAATGTTTCCACCATGACCTCACACTTCAGCCAGGGTGGGGACCAGGCTGGGGTGCTGGGGCCCCCCCCAGCTGCAGGGGAGTCTCCTAGGGTCAGAGTGAGGACTGCCCCCCTGCCCTGTGATTCTCCACAGTTCTACCCCTCCTTGCACATGTATGCACAGATGCATGGGCACACATATGTACACACGCGTGCCCCTGCCCCAACACACACCAGCACTGGCACCAATGGCTGTCCCTGTGTCCTCAGCCTTCCTGCTACCACCCTGGGCACTGGCAGGGCTCTGGCTGATGTGGACGGCATCTGCCCATGTTGGCAGCGGGATGACCCTGACACAGCACAGCCGGGGCTCATCCTAGTAACCAGAGTCACCAGTGTCCCACAGCAGCTCCAGGCCATGGGTAGGGAAGGGCAACAGCATGGGAAACCACATGCATGTGCAAAACCTCCTCTGCACCAGCACATGTGTGTGCCCAGAGCATGGGTCTGGGGTTAGAGCACGGTACCGGTGCCCTTCACGTTACTTGGCTGTGCCTCACATGTGCGAGCCCCGTGGGTCTGTGGGGACATGTATGAGAGTGGGCATCACATTAGGGCTAGATCTGCTCACCAAGTGCCCATGCACTAGAGGCATGCGTGCACAAGGGATGGGCCTGCACAGGAGGATTGTATGCACGAGGGGTCAAGAGGTGTGCATGAGAGGACCTGTGTGCCCAAGAGGTGTGCATGTGCACAGGGGACCTGTGTGTCCAAGGAATGCGCAAGCAGAGTGCCCTGTGCACAGCCCTGCAGTTGGCATGAGCACAAAAGTGTGCACAAGCGAGCATGGTGGTGGGGTGGGTGTGCAAGCAGGGGCACAGGTAGCCCACACTGACTCTTTTCCTCTTTCCCAACAGCCAGCAGCAGCCTGATGGGCAGTGCACCCACCTCTTCCTTCATGGGGGGCTTCCTGAGTGGCAGCCTGGGCTCAGGGGCACCCAGCCACCCCACTGGCCCCACTGCTTCTCCCCCGGAGCCAGCGTTCCGTGGGCCCCACTCCAGCACCTCCCAAATCTGGTTCTCACACTCCCATGAAGGTGAGTGGGTGTCACGGAAGGGCTGGGCTGCAGCACCCTAGGGGTGCAAAGGCAGGGTGGCCCTGTCGGGTGGCCCTGCAGGTTGGCCAGGATGCAGATGGGATTCTGCCCTGGTGCTGGCAAGTGACATCCAGAGAGTGCCCATGTGGATGGTATTTGGACCTCCCAGACACTGGCACGTGGGGTGGTCATGGCAGCTGGCCGACATGGGCACACATTTGGCATGCAGCAAACTTCAGGGTGGCACCAGGGAGAGCCACAAGCCTGCAGATCCCCATAGGCATCCATGGAGACCAGACTTGCCACCTTGCAATCAGGACACAAGGTGGAGATGCTTGTCCCAAGCTGTGGACCCCTGCCCCATGTTCTAGGAGCTGGGCTGAGCCCAGGTCAGTTCATGTCACTGGTGATGAACTGGGGGCTACTGCTCCCCTCCCACAGCAGGGACCCCCATGCTGGGGCCGGCTGCAGCATGGTGACTTCTAGGGCCAGTTAGACACTCCACACAGAGGGGAGCGGGGGCCTGCCTCCAGCATCCCCTGGAGCGCCAGCGTGTCCCCGTTCCCGCCACAGGGGCCAGAGCGAGGGCCGACAGAGTTAAGGAGCAGGGAGGTGGTATTGGCTCGGGGCCCTGGCAGCCAGCCCAGCTGGTAGTTTGACCGGCTGCCAGTTGGCTCCTGGCGTGCCGGGGCCTGCACGGCGTGCCGGGGGGGGGCTTGGGGGGGACGGGCAGCACACACAGCTCCGGCAGCTCACCACTGATGGACAGGCAGCCTGAGCACGCCACTGAAGAGGCCCACGAGGGCTGTGCTGAGCCACAACTGCCATGAGTTTGTGAGGTCTCTACAGACACTGCTGCCATGACTTTGTAGAGTCTTAGCCCAGCAGCAGCTCTGGGAGGGCAGGAGAGTCCATGTCCTGCAGAAAGTGACAGGCTCTGGCACTGATGGCTAGAGTGGTGCATGGCTGGGAGGTTGTGGTATGTGTGTTGTGGCACGGCACAGAGGTGCTGTGAGGGCTCGTGTGCCTGTGAGCGTGCCCTGAGCCCTCCTGACCACTGTATCCTCAGCCCCGGGGTACCCCCGCTTCTCTGGAAGCCTGGCCTCCACCTTCCTGCCCATGAGCCACCTGGATCACCACAGCAACAGCAACGTCCTCTACGGCCAGCACCGCTTCTACGAGAGCCAGAAAGGCAGGTACCAGGGTCCTGGCATGGCACTGCAGTGCCACTGGGTTGCCTGGGGTTCCCCGCAGTGGCATATGTCCCCAGCCTGGCATGGGTGGGGGGCTCAGTGCCTGTCCCCAGTGCCCATGCCTGATGTCAAGTCCCTGAGAATTGGGGCCGGCGGGCACGGGGTGGTGGGCACCCAGCCCAGCCACTGCTCTCGCTTTTCACAATATTGTGGCGGGTGCTTAATAGGGAACATTGTTTGGGTGGGAAATGGAGTTAATTAGGCACTGCCGTCCCCCACGCTCCTCCCCTCGTTAGCAGGCAGCCAGTGCTGGCACGGCTGCAGCCCTGTGTGCCTGGACCCTCACTGTTCTTCAGTGAGGGGACCACTAGGGTCTCAACCATCACCCTTCTCTCCAGATAACTTCTACCTGCGCAACCTGCCTGCCCAACCTGCCCTGCTCCCCACTAGCCACGGCTTCCCTGGCATCACCCGTGCCCCTCCTGGGCCCCCCAGTGGCTCCTGCAGCCGGGAGCGAGAGGCTGGATCCTTGCCCAAGACCCCCAAGGACTACGACCGCTTCTTGGCAGGCAAAGAGAAGGTGGGCAAGGGGGACCCCAAGGAGCGGCCACCTGAAGAGGACCCAAAGGAGCGACACAAGGTCGCGCTGCCGGTGCCACCAGAGGGTCACTGCAAAGAGGGGCTGCCCATGCGAGGGGCCGGTGATGGCCGCCCCAAGCACCTCACCTCCTGCTTGCTGGGTGCCAAGGGGTTGGATGGCGATACCAACCGTGCTGTGCTGCCCAGCTGTGCCGGCAGTGCCATGCCCCGTGCTGGCCGCTGCAGTGCCAAGGAGCTGTGTCGGGGCGAGCGGGAGCCAGGTGCCCCTGAGATGCCCCAGCCTTACGGCGAGTGTGTGGAGCGACGGCAGATGCTGCACCATGCCGTTTCCTACGCGGTGCCCACTGGACCTGCCACACTCGGCCCCACTGCTGGGTCCTTCCCCTGCCTGCAGCTCCACGCTGGCCCCGAGATGCTGTGCCCGCTGCCGGAGCCAGCTGGCCGAGAGCTGAAGCTGAGTGGTGCCACGCTAGTGCCCTCAGTGGGGCACCTCACGGACAAGAGCCGCTCCTTCCAGGTGACAGCAGAGGCTGGTGGCCTTGAGCGTACTGAGGCCAAGGAGCGGCATGCTGAGGTGGGCACAGAGCCCCCAGTCACTTACGGTGGCCCCTTCCACCACGCACTGAAGGCAGAGGGTACTGCTGAGCGGCGACTGGACTGGGGGGGTCCCAGTCCCCGGCTGAAGGGGCTGGAGTACTTAGGCGGGGGAGCAGCTGAGGGACCGCCCTTTGCCAGCCGGGGTCCAGCACCCAAGGGTGCTCTGGAGAAGGGCTACTTTGAGGTACCACCACCACCCGACTGCTCCCGTGCTGCCCGCCCTGACCCTTTGAGTGTCCGGGTTGGCCCCTCCTGCTGCACTTTAGAGAAGGGCCTCCCTAAGGACCCTCCCTCTGGACCAGGTCCCCAAAAGGTGGCACGAATTCGGCACCAGCAGCACCCCGAGACAGAGGCAGCCAGTGCTGGCCCTGAGGGCAAGCGCAAGCCTGTGGAGCTGAGTGCCCTGGGCTATGGTGGGCCCCACCTGCCCCCTTGGGGCGTGCAAGGCCAGGGACCCCCACTTGGCGTGGCAGAGGAAAGGAAGGGACCTTACCTGGACCCCTTTGGCACGAGTCTGCAGCCGACTGCGTTGATGACTCAGGGCCCGGTGCTGGGTCAGGAGGTACCAAGTGCCCCGGATGAGGTTTCGGCCATGAAGAACCTGCTGAAATACAGCAACCAGGCACTGCTAGGGGGGCAGAAGGGCCCCCCTTTTGTTGGGCTGGGGGCTGTCAAGGGCAGCTGTGCCCACCAAGATGCCAAATTCCCCCCGGGGAAGGGGCAACCAGAGCTGGACCGACCAGATTGTGCCCGCGGCCGGGAGCATGATGGGCTGGCCACTGGCGAAGGTGAGGTGCGGCAGCCACCTGTTGGCATCGCTGTGGCTGTGGCACGGCAGAAGGACACGCTGGGAAGACCTGAGACCTATGGCAGTGGGGGCACCGGGCGGCAGGGCCGGGCGGCTGCTAGCATCAAAGGTAGGGCTCAGATTGGGGGGTTGGTGGTGGTGTGGTGGTGCCATGCTGATGCCAACGTCATGTCTCTGGCACAGCGGGCACTGCACGGCCCATGCACCTCATCGACCTGGAAGCAGAGGAGGAGCGGGGGCGGCTCTGCGAGGAGCGCTTGGGGCTGGCAGGGCGAGAACTCCTTCTCCAGTGAGTAGTGGGACAGAGCTGGGGTTCCCAGTGGGGCCCAGGCCCAGCACCAAGGAGTCCCCATGGTGCCTGGTGCTGGCACTCTGCTGCACACCTCATCTCCCCCCCTTTTCTTCCTGCAGGGACAACAAGGACCTGGTGGAGTTTGCCCGAATGCACCCGTCTGGGGGATGTCCTGGGGAGCTGACCCCCCACCTGATGATTGCTGGGGGCTCATCACTGCCTACGGGGCAGCTCGGGGGGGACCCTACCACCCATACCCACCCGGCACACACGCACTGGCTGCCTCGCACCCGCAGCCCCTCCATCTGGATGGGGGGACACTCCTATGGTTGGTGCCATTGGCAAACGGAGGGCTGTGGGAGCAGGGCTGAGTGCTGACTCTCCTCCAGTAGTGGGGTGCTACTCACTGAACCCCAGCACTAACAGACCCCTCCCCTACCCTGCAGGCATCGGCCACCCTGCGTTGCACCAGAACCTGCCACCCACCTTCCCTGCCTCCATGCCCAGCACCATGCAGCCTGTCTTCCCCCTCTCACAGGAACCCCCAGCCCAGCTCGTCATCCTACCCACAGAGCCCCCAGCCCATGGCACCCCCCACACGCTGGGTGAGGCTGGAATGGGGAGGAGTTTGGGGTCACTGCTGGGAGTTTGGTCTAGGGGGAGAGGAAATGGGATCCCTGCGGGTGCTACCAGAGGTGCAGGGGTGGGAAACACAGACCCTTTGGGTGATTTTGGGGGTGCAGGGGTGGGAGATAGGGGGCTCCTTTTAGTGTTCCTGGTGATGCAGGAGTGGGAGCTGGGTCCTCACAGGTGGTGCTGGAGGTGCAAGTGTGGGAGGTGGGTCCCTGTGAGTGCTAGCAGCAGAGCAGGGTGGGGGATGGTAGTACTGGAATCTGCAGGGTGGCCCTGAGGTTGGTCCCTGTCTGACCCCATGCTACCCACAGCTGATGTCATGGACCAGGCATCGCTGTGGCCCCCGATGTACCCAGGCCGGGGTCCCAGTGCTCACCTGCAGCACACAGGGCAGCTGCCTGTGTACTCGCGCTCGCAGTTCCTGCGGCAGCAAGAGCTCTATGCCCTGCAACAGCAGCAGCGGGCTGCCCAGGCCCTTGAGATCCAGCGCCAGGCGCACGTCCAGGTGCCGTGGGGTGGGGGCATGGAGAGACTGGGCGGCTGGGTGTGGGGTGGGATGTGGGGCTAGGTTGTGGATGTGGGGTTGGATTGGGGTTGGGCTATATGGTGGGACTGTAGGGCTGGGGGGGTGAAATGCTGTTGGGTGATGGATGGGAGCACAGCCTGGGCAGCGGGGCAGGGCCTGCATCGTGGGGCTAGGCTGTGTGGTGCTAGCTGTGGAGGGCTGTGGCAGGCTGTGGCATGTAGGGCTGGGGTGTGGAACAGGATTGTAAGACAATGGGCAGGGACCAGGCTGTGAGACTGGCACACGCTGACCTCTGTGTCCTCTGCAGCGGAAACCGGAGGAGCAGCCTCTGGAGCTGGAGGATGGAGGTCCCGAAAAGCCCCTAAAACCCTCCCACAAAGCAGTTGCCTTAAACCCTCCGACCAAGAGCCTGTCCTCAGCAGCCTCCGGGGCACCCAAACTGTCCCCTTGCTGCCACTCTCCGGCCTTGCGGCACCCAGCCAAGTGCCCTGTGACCCTCCCTGCAGCCCCCTGCACTTTACCCGTCTGCCCCACCACCAGCTCTGCTGTTGCCCCCCGATCCCCGGCTGACAGCCCCCTGCCCGTCCAGAGTAAGGGCAGCGACGGCGAGGACAAGCGTGGAGAGGGTCAACCACCCCGCGACTACCCCAAATCCCTGGAACCAGGTAGGACCTGGGGTGCCAAGGAAAAGGAGAGTGCCCACGGTGTTGGGGGCTACCAAGGGGTCCCTGCTGAGAGTCAGCTCTTTCCCCACAGACCTGCCCCCCGGTTACAGCTACCCCACTGCTGGCATGGGTTTCTCCGAGGCGCACTCGGCCGAACCGGCTGACCCCGACACTATGCACGCTGGCTCGCCGCCGGCTGAGCCGGAGCAGTCCCGGACCTTCAGCCCCTCCGGTGAGGTTCTGCGGGAGTCAGACCCCTCACGGGAGCTGCCAACCAGTGAGGCAGTGGCCGAGGGCTCCGGAGTGCTGCTTCATCACCGCCACCTTCTCCTCACCCCGGGACCTCTCTGTGGAGAGCGGGGAGCAGCACCAGCTGAGGGGGCTACTGAGGAGCCTTTTGGGGTGTGCCCAGACACGGCTCAGGGAGTGCCGGAGCAGAGCTCGCCAGAGCAGCAGCATCCAGTGCCCGTGGTGGGGACTTCCCCACTGCCTCCCGCTGCTGAAGAAGTGGAAGAAGAGGAGGAAGAGGATGAGGAGGATGAGGAGGAAGGCGACAGTGATGGCTCAGAGCTGGAGGGAAGCTGCGATGAGGAGGAGGATGAAGACTCCAACGGGCGTCAGGGCTGCTTGGGTGGGCTGGAGGCTCTGATTGCCGCTGGCATTGACCTAGGGGAGCTACCAGCACTGGGCTCACCTGAGGAGCCCTCTCCAGCCCCCCCATCACCTGCCCCCCATGCCTCAGGGATCCCTGGCATTGCCCTGCTCAGCGAGCTGGCTGACCTAGAGCTGCGCCGGCGCCGCTGTGACCTGGCCCTAGGAGGTGAGTGGTCCTTGGCAGCCCCTGGCAGCCCTGCCCTGTGGTATCCCATCCTCCTGGTACTCTGCCCCATGGCTCCTGGTGCATCCAAGTGCTCACAGTGCCCTGGCTTCCCAGGGCTCCCCAGTATGCCCTGCCCCATGGGACCCTCTACTTCATTTCCCCCTGCCCCGTGGCACTCTGGCATTCTGATGTCCCGTGCTACATGGTATTCCCTAGCCCATAATTAGTTGCCCTGGTGCCCCCTACCCAGGGTGCTGCAGCAGATTCTCTGTGCTGTGCATGGAAGAGGGGGCTTGTGTGGCGCACACGAGAGCAGGGCTGGGTAGTACAGGTGTTGTGCAGCAGAACAGGGGGCTGGGGTTGCTTTTTTGCGGCAGAGAGTTCTCGGTACATTTTTGGAGCAGGAGGCTCGGGGCAGTGTTTTTGTATCAGGGGCTGCAAGTGCACTTCTGGATCAGAGGGCTGGGGGTGCACGTTCAGAGCAGGCCTGCGTAGCTTTTTGCCAAAGGACTGTGCGCGCACTGGCAGCACTGGTGCTGCGGTGCGACACAATGCCCGGCAGCCAGCCGCTGCTCGCAGCCCAGGGCTCAGCTCCAGCACTGGCTCCAGGCAGGCGCCGGGATTCCCTCCCGGCTCGGCTTCCCCAGGGAATCCCAGGGGCCCCGGTGGGGGAAGGCCAACATGACTGTGCCGTCCGTCCTGGCATGTCCCCAGCACTGCGGCGGGTGTGTTCGGGGGGG
>VWYK01009758.1:9710-26771 GCA_013399775.1 Semnornis frantzii | reverse complement strand
TTCTGTGATTCTATGAAATCTGGATGAACCAAAGACATTCAGCAGAAGCATGTCTCAGATGTAGTTCCATTATTTGTGCAATGGGAATTTCCCAACTGAGATCTGAATCTAACTTTATTGTGTCAGAAGAGAGCAGATTAGCTGCAATCCATCCACAGTTTTTTGAACATCACCACTCTGGCATACAGTTGAGGACCTGTTCACCAAGGATGGCTATGCCCATTTTTATTTATACACACACCTGTGCAAAGCATCACTCAAGGCTTCTGGTCCAAGCCTCCTGTGGGAACATCCTGGTTTTAGCTGGGATAGAGTTAGGGTTCTTCACAGTAGCTCTTATTATGCCATATTCTGGATTTGTGCTGGTAAAAGGGTTGATATGACAAAGGTGGTTTTGTTACTGCTGAGCAGTGCTTACACAGTGCCAAGGCCTTTCCTGCTTCTTGCCACTCCACCAGTGACTGGACTGGAGGTGCACAAGAAGCTGGGAAGCGACACAACTGAGAGAGCTGACCCCAAGTGACCAAAGGGCTATTCCATGTCAGGCACATCAATAAATCTGGGGGAAGGTTGCCTGCTTCTCAGAGACTGGCTGAGTATAGGCCAGTTGGTGGTGAGCAGTTGGTTTCATTTGCATCACTTGTCCTTCCTGAGTTTTATTTCCCTTTGCTATTTTCTTTTTCACTACAATTGATTATTATTAAACTGTTTTTACCTCCACTCAAGAGTTTTCTTTTACTCTTCCCATTCTCTCTTCTATCTAGAGGAGGCCACGAAGATGATCAGAGGGCTGGAGCAGCTCTCCTATGAGGACAGGCTGAGAGAGTTGGGGCTTTTCAGCCTGGAGAAGAGAAGGCTTTGAGGGGACCTAATAGTAGCTTTCCAGTGTCTGAAGGGGGCCTACAGGAAGGCTGGCAGGGACTATTGACAAGGTCTGGTAATGACAGGACAAGGGGAATGGGTTTGAACTGGCAGAGGGGAGATTTAGACTGGATGTTAGGAGGAAGTTTTTTGCAGTGAGGGTGGTGAGAGATGGCACAGGTTGCCCAGGGAGGCTGTGGCTGCTCCCTCCCTGGAGGTGTTCAAGGCCAGGTTGGATGAGGCCTTGAGTGACCTGTGCTAGTGGGAGGTGTCCCTGCCCATGGCAGGGGGTTGGGACTAGATGATCCTTGAGGTCCTTTCCAACCTTACCATTCTATGATTCTATGATTCTCTCCCACTGGTGAGGTAAGTGGGCAGCTGCATGCTGCCAAGTTGCCAGGTGTGACCCCACAATCCTGCAATCTAAAGTCTCCTTTTCTACTGACTGGGGTAGCCAAGGAACAAGACACTTGCTGCCACTGCTGGAGGTGTCCAGATGTGGCTGCTGACCTTTACATGTAACTGCCCCACTGTGAGGATGGTGCTGCCCCCCAATTTTGGTCATACCAAGGCAGAAGCAACAGGAGTGTGGGACTTCCTCAGGTGCCAGTTTGCTGGCACGTTTCTTTCCCTGCCTCGTCTTGGGTGAACAGCGTGGTTGTGAGGAGGGAGTGAGAAAAGGCATGCTGGATTTTTTCTTTCTAGGAAGTTCTATCTAAACACCATGAGGTGGAGGGAGGTGAGAGGAAAACACAAGTTTGAAACCTATGCAGAGTTTCCTTACACTTGTCTTCACTCTGACAGTTTGTAAGGATGGGCCAAGTAGACTGCAGCCTGGTACAGCCAGGAAGCATTCAAAGGAGAATGCAGCCTGCCAGCCTCCCCAGCTACCATCAGCACTGATGCTACCAACAGCTACCATCAGCAGAGGCTGAGCAGACCACCCTACAGATGAAGAACAGCTCCAGGTCACCTACCCACCTGCGGCACGTGCCACAGAAGCCAGCTCTCCTCTCCCCCTCTCATCCCGTGAACCATGGGGATGTTGCTTCAACAGGCAACGAAGCTGGTGAAGGGCCTTGAGAATGCATCTTATGAGGAGCAACTGAAGGAGCTGGGGCTGGTTAGCTTGAAAAAAAGAGGAGACTGAGAGGAGATCTCATAGCTGTCTACAGCTACCTGAAAGGACATTGTGGAGAGGTTGGTGCTGGTCCCTTTTCACAAGAAAATAGTGACAAAACTGGGTAGGCTGAGACTAGATGATATTAGGGGAAAAAAAATTCCCAGCAAGAGTGGTCAGGCATTGGAATGAGCTGCCTAAGGAGGTGGCTGAGTCACCGACCCTGAATGCATTTAAAAGTCATTTGGATGTGGTGCTTGGGGACATGGTTTAGGGTGAACCTTGCAGAGTAGGAATATCAGTTGGACTTGGTGTTCCTGAGAGTCACTTCCAACCAGAATGTTCCTGTGATTTCTGTGCATGTCATTCCTGATCTCTAAGATTTCCACCTGGCTCCCTGGAAACCATGGTCCTTGCTTGACCACAGGATTTGCCCCTTTTATGTGGCTGGTGGCAGACAGCAGGGTTTGGGGGAAAAGAGGGCAAATGGCTGGTGAGAGGGTGCAGTGGCCATGGGTGCAGTGCAGACCAGGATGGGTGCCCAAGTGGGTGCAAGCACCTCCAGTGCCTGTCGTTGTTTCACAACAGCCCCCAAAGCGCAGGAGCCTGTCTCGGTCTCTGCTCTGTACAGGACACAGGCTGAGGGTCTGACAGCAGCCCTGGGCGGGGCAGAGGCTGCCGCGGCGCATCCAGCAGCAACTGTTTCGCATCTCGGCAGGGGCCCTGCAGCCCAGCCGCACAACACCGCACTTCGAACCATTCTTTTTCCTGTGGCCCTGATAAGACGTGCGCGAAGGTGGCCGGAGGGAAGGAGCCTCCGGGATGGACCCTCCCCGACGAGTCCCAGATGCGGAATTCTTCGTTCCAGGGACCCATCCCACGGGCGCTTCCTTTCGGCCTGTGAACGGCTGCGGTGGAGCGAATTCTCCAGTCCCTGGGCACGGCAGTCCCAGCGGGGGCTCATGCGGGTTCTGTGAAGCGCTGCCCACCCCGCATCTCACCGCGCTCCGGGGGCTCCGCGGCTGTGCAGTGGGCTCCGAGACCCCCTCCTGCTGCTGTGCTGCTGCTGCTGCTCCGCGACAGACCCGAGCTGCCCCCTTTGCCGTCCTCTCCGGTGGCACGGGATAGGTTTGTGGGCTGGGGGAGCTACCTGAGCGACATGGTACAGGTCTGCAGCGCTGCCCTGGGCCGCAGGTCTCGGCGCTGGCGATTCCCAGCCGCAGGGTGGAAGTTCCGGGGCGTGGTGAGCCCTGGGAGGGGCTCCTGCAGGCGCCGCGGAGCAGTGGGGCGGAGCGGCGCAGTCGCCGTCGCTGCCGCAGCCGCTCGCTGCCGCCATGAGGGTGCTGGTCGGTGAGGGCGGGCCGGGCCTTACGGGAGCGGGTCCTGAGAGGGTCCCCAGGGCTCTGAGGAGAGCTGGTTCTGGAACTAGGGAGCAGGCCTGGCTCAGGGTGCTGTGGACAGCGATCGGAGCCACTGCGCCCGGGGGGCGGGGCTGGGACCGCAGTGGCGGACACGGAGCTGGCTCAGGGCTGGCGCTGTCGGGGGCAGTGCGAGCCAGGGCCCGGTGAGGTGTGGCGATGGCAGTGGGGAGAGCTGCGCAGGCCTTGTGCCGCCAGCCCAGACGGCAGGTGTCTGACGGCCTCGCTTCCTCCTAGGCGGCGGTACCGGCTTCGTGGGTAGAGCCCTGACCCAGCTGCTGCGGAGCCGCGGGCATGAAGTCAGCCTCGTGTCCCGGCGCGGGGGCAGGGACCGCATCCGCTGGGTACGAGATGAGAGCGGGCGCGGGGGGGCGGGGCGCGGAGCCCGGTAGAGCGGGGAATGGAGCCCGATAGAGCGGGGAATGGAGCCCGGTAGAGCAGGGCGCGGAGCCCGGTAGAGCGGGGAATGGAGCTTGCCAGCGCAGGGCTGCCGTCGCTGACTGGGATCTGCAGTGCCAATGCTGCCTCCCGTGGATGCGCTATAGGGCAGCTGGGTGCTCCGTGGGCCGTAGCCATGGGATGGGCACTGCTGTGGCTCCAAAGAACAAAGTCTTCTTCACTCATCTTTACATTCCAAGCAGCATCAGGAAGGAGCTGGTTGGAGTTCTTAGGAGCCCAGGGTGCTCGGTGCTTGGCAGCGCTTGAGCAGAGGGTGGCTGTGTGATGTCTCTGTTACCCCTGGCCAGGAGGAGCTGTCCCGCTGTGGGCTGCCGCTGTGCGATGCTGTGGTGAATCTGGCTGGGGAAAACGTCCTCAACCCCTTCCGCAGGTAACGATCCCCCAGAGCCCTGTTGAGACAGAGTGCAGGCAAGGTGAGCCTGGTGTCAGACAATGTGGGAGGCATCCGGGGAGGAAATGGGGTGCCTAAGAAGCACTTGGGTTACCCAGCTGTAGACATCTGGGTCCTTAAGTATCCAAGACTTTTCTGTGGGCCTGTTAAGTTCTGGAGTGCCCATGGAAAGTAAATTCATAGGATCATAGAATGGTTTATGTTGAAAGGGACCTCAAAGATCATCCAGTCCCAACCCCCTGCCATAGGCAGGGACACCTCCCACTAGTACAGGTCACTCAAGGCCTCATCCAACCTGGCCTTGAACACCTCTAGGGAGGGAGCAGCCACAACCTCCCTGGGCAACCTGTGCCAGTGTCTCACCACCCTCACTGCAAACAACTTCCTCCTAACATCCACTTTCAATCTCCCCTCTCACACTTCAACCCACTTCAAACCCATTGCTCCTTGTCCTGTCATTCCCAAACCTTCTCAGTAGTCCTTCCCCAGCGTTCCTGGAGCCCCCTTCAGATCCTGCAAGGCCACCCCAAGGTCTCCTGGAAGCCTTCTCCTCCAGGCTGCAGAACCCCAACTCTCTCAGCCTGTCCTCACAGCAGAGCTGCTGCAGCCCTCTCAGCATCTTGCTGGCCTCCTCTGCACTGGCTCCAACACTTCCATGGCCTTCCTGTGCTGGGGGCTCCAGAACTGCACCCAGGACTGCAGCTGGGGTCTGAGGAGAGCAGAGCCAAGGGGCAGAATCCCCTCCCTTGCCCTGCTGCCCACACTGCTCTTGCTGCAGCCCAGCACACAGTTGCTGTCTGGGCTGCACTCACCCTGCAGCCTCATCTTGAGCTTTTCCTCACCCCACACCCCCAGGTCCTTTTCCTCAGGGCTGCTTTCAGCCATTCCCCACCCAGCCTGGAGCTGTGCTTGGCATTGTGCCTACCCAGGTGCAGGACCTTACACTTGGCCTTGTTGAATGTCCTGAGGTTGGCCTGGGCACAGCTCTGCAGCCTGTGCAGGTCCCTCTGGATGGATCCCTGCCCTCTAGCAAGTGACTGTGCCACACAGCTTGGTGCCATCTGCACACTCACTGAGGGTGCACTGATGTGCACAACAAAGATGTTCAACAGCACTGGTGCCAGCACTGACCCCTGAGGGACACCACTTGGCACTGGTCTCTAGGTGGACACTGTGCCCTTGGTCACCACTCTCTGGGTGCCACCATCCAGCGAATTCCTTATCCAGCAGTTCTCCACCCATCGAGTCCATGTTTTTCCAGTTTGGTGACCAGGATGTCATGTGGGACAGAGTCAAATGCCTTCATCCCTTCTGGACTGAGACTCTGAGGCCTGGCAAAGTAGTTCCATGTTTCCAAAATGACACTGGATGCCTACATTTAAGTAGTGCAGAGTTGACCAGGGTTTGACTTCCATGGGAGTGGTTTTGGGGACGGTTCTGCCAGGAAGAATTCACCACACCCAGCTTTGATGTCCAGACACTCTGCCTTTGTCCTAAGGCACTCCAAACCCCACAGGCTTTGAGAAGTGGAGAGCCTTTATCTGCTGCAGTCCCCATGCATTTAGGTAGTAAGGTCTCACGTCCTGCCCCTGCTCTGGACTGGGAGGGAATTCACACAGCCTCTCCTGTGCTTGTGAGCAGGAGTCTGCTGGCTCTCTTCATGCTGTTGGATGCTCCCCTGGCATATCTTCATGTGGAGTATATTTGATGTCTCTCTTTCCCAGATGGAATGATGCCTTCTGCAAGGAAATCATCAGCAGCCGGGTTGAGACCACCAAGACCTTGGCCAAAGCCATTTCTGGTGCTGAGCAGCCGCCCCGTGCTTGGGTGCTCGTCACTGGCGTAGGTATTGGTTGAGCCCAGCCAAGGCCTTACTCATGCTGACCTGGAGAGGTACAGCCTCAGCCTAAAATGCTTCTAGAGGGACACATGTTGCCCTGAAATGGCAGCTTTGTTTTCATCAATGTCTCTGTTTAGGCAAACCTTGATCATCTTTTGGGTACTACTGGAGAGGTATTTGGGTCCCTGTGCTTTCTCTTGGTGTTATTAGGACAGGAGAGAAAGCTTTTAGACATCCTGTAGAACCAGATTGTCTAAGCAGGGCCTCAGTGGAGTCCCCCTGCGTATCTCCAGCTTTGCATTTCTGCTTGTTACAGTCTTTAAGGCTGCCACAGCTCAGCACCTGTGGTGTCCAGTTTTAGTGGAAGTGCCTTTCTGTGCAGCCACCTTGGTGTTGCTTGCTGAGAGATTTGGTTCTTGAGGCTGCCAACTCAACCTGCTCAAGTTGCAGAGTGTGTTGGTAGTCAAAAACCTCTCGGGACTGCTGTCAGGTAGACCCTGCACTGTTCATGAGGATGTGCCTCATTGAGTGATTGCCTCCTGGAGGCAGGGAAGTGAGTCTAGTTTTCTGGGGAGTTGTGTGGCTGGTGTGATTCACCCTGACCTTCCTTTTTGATGTTGCACCTGCAGGCTATTACCGCCCCAGCCCGACAGCTGAGTACACTGAGGACAGCCCTGGGGGGGACTTTGACTTTTTCTCAGGCCTGGTGAGCTCCTGGGAGGCTGCAGCTGCTATTCCTGGGAGCCCAACTCGCAGTGTTGTGGTGAGATCTGGTGAGACAGCACACGATACTTTCTCAGGGTGGCTCTGCTTTGCTGCTGGGGCAAGACAGGGAAGAGGAGGGAGAAGGACTTTGTGTCTCTCCTTGTTGGGTTGTTCCAGCCCAGCCCTCTTAAGACTGTCTACTGATTGGAGGTTTGGGGCTGAAGGGCTTTTGTCCTTTGCAGAGGGTTGTGGTCTCACTCAGTTCTCCCTACAGGGGTAGTGCTGGGCCAAGGTGGTGGTGCAATCTCTCAGATGCTCTTGCCCTTCCGTTTGGGGCTGGGAGGCCCCTTGGGTTCTGGTCTCCAGCCCTTCCCATGGATCCACATTCGGGACCTGGTCGGGATTGTTTCTCATGCCCTGGAGAGCGAATGTGTGCGAGGTGTCCTCAACGGCGTCTCCCCAGCTGCCGCTGCCACCTCCAATGGTGCCTTTGCTCGGGAGCTTGCCGCAGCCCTTGGCCGCCCAGCCCTGCTGCCAGTGCCTGGCTGGGCAGTGTGGGCTGCCCTTGGAGCAGAGCGTGCCCTGCTGCTGCTGGAGGGGCAGCGCGTGGTGCCCAAGCGCACCCTGGAGACTGGCTACCATTTCATCTTTCCTGACCTGCCTGCGGCTCTGAAGGATATTGTGGCTTGAGGCCTCCTTGCTTGGGCCACACTGGGCCCTGGTTTTGGGAGTCCCCTGGCTCACTTGGCTTTCCCAGGGTGAGAGAGGATGGCCCTGCCCCATCTGACAGTCAGGGTGAGCAGTCTGAGCAGCCTTCCAGCTGCTGTCTCTATTTGCACATCCCCAGTTTAGGAGTCCATCTCTTACTGCCATCTGCGGCCTCCACATGCCTGCTTCTGGGGAAGGGCATAAGCCCCTCTGAAGGTTGTGACTGCAGCTGGGAGCAGCTGCCAGTTTCCATCAGGATAAATTCACAGCCACACATACCATGGCCCTTCATCTCCTGTGGAGTGAACATATGCTCTTAAGAGTGAGAGGAAGCTGACATCTGGACTGGAATTTTGGAGCAGTGTCTATGTTTGACCTCCCAGGCTGCAAAACTTTGTGATCCTAGACATAGACCTTGTGGTACCTCAGTGTAGTGTAGGTCTGTCTGAACCAACTGCAGTGCCCTAGATGTGCTCTGAAGATTTACTCTTGAACCTGAGCAAAATCTCTTTATCCTCTTAGAGGTGAATGATTATAATGAAGCTGTGTCAAGAGCTTCTGTGTCCTGCAGCAGCCCCTGCTCAGACTCCCTCCTGTCTGGCCACTGGCCTGCCTGGTACCCAGGGCTGAAGGACACAGCTGCTTTCCTGTTTACAGGTGCAGTCAGCCCTGAAGATGAGCGCTTACCAGAGGCACACACAGAAGCAAGAGACAGCCAAATGACACAGACTGCCCCAGCCAAGATGCTGAGGTAGTACCCATGCATGGGACCTCTGTAGCAGAAGCACAGCCAGAAGTGTCCCTTCCTACTCTGGGGCTCCCAACTCATGTGACTCCCTTGGGGTTCACAGGCACATGCACTTTCATGAGTCCCTCAGCACCCCTACCTGGACTCAAGCTCTCTGACCCATCCTGTGCATCTCCTACTTCACAGCTGACACCAAACATGCCCTAAGGCACCTCATGCTTGCAGGTACCCCCAGGTACCAGGGTGGATCCCTTGCCTGCCTGATCTCTGGATCCTCCTTACCAGCTGGTCCAGCTTGCAGTTTGCTGGTGTGTGCACACCTCAGTCTGTGAGAGGTACAAACACCTCCATCCCCAGCCAGGGTCCTGCAGCAGGCACATCAGCTGTCATCTGCTGTGCCACTCCAGCTGCTGGCACAGAGCCTTTCAATCTCCTCACTTGTGCTGGTCCCCCCAGTAAATCGTTTTGGACATGCAGTTACCTCTGCAGTGGCTGTAGTGTGAGGCCCTGCTGGTGTCCTTCCAGTAGATGACAGCACAGGCCAGGGGTGCTTGCTTCAGACCTCAGAAGCTGGCAGGAAATCCACTGGCTGGTCACCAAGCAGCTGGCACTTCATCCCTGCAGCATGTGTGCATGGGAAGGGTGAGACTGCACAGAGGGTTTGAGGAGACAGAACAGGCTGTGGTGGTCAGGTGTGGAGTTCAGTCAGAGCAGCGCTGGCTGGCAGGGGTTTGTACTCTACCAGCCTTTTCTGTATCCCTTTTCTGCCTTTGCTGTTTTCAGCTGCCCTGTCTTGCCACATTTTCTCAACAGATCACAGTCTCACCAGCTGCAGCATCCTGGGCACTTTCATTCGCATCCTCATGAGCTGCAGAGTCCTGGGTGTCAGCAGCTCCTTGAGAGCTCATCAGTAACTGATCCTCTGTTCCTGGGTGTTGTCTTTGTCAGTGCTAATGGGCCAGGTTTTGTGACTATGCCTCCCTCCCTGTCCTTAACTTCCCAACATCCCAACTTCCCAAAAATAAATGCTCTGATTTACTGCACATATCCTTAACAATGCCTGTCTGGATTTGTTTTCATTCCAACCTCCCTTGCTGTGTGTCAGATTTATCTCTGTTCTTCATATAATCAGCCAGGTTGGAAGAGACCTCCAAGCTCACCCAGCCCAACCTCATGCCCAGCCCTGGCCAGTCAACCTAAGTGCCCCATCCAGGCTTGTCTTGAACACCTCCAGGGACGGCAACTCCACCACCTCCCTGGGCAGCCCATTCCAATGCCAGTCACTCTCTGGGGAGAACTTCTTCCTAACATCCAGCCTGAACCTGCCCTGGCACAGCTTGAGGCTGTGTCCTCTTGTTCTGTCCCTGGCTGCCTGCCAGCAGAGCCCAACCCCAGCTGGCTACAGCCTCCTTTCAGGTAGCTGCAGAGAGCAATGAGCTCTGTCCTGAGCCTCCTCTCCTGCAGGCTGCACACCCTCAGCTCCCTCAGCCTCTCCTCACAGGGCTGTGCTCCAGGCCCCTCCCCAGCCTTGCTGCCCTTCTCTGGACACCTTCCAGTACCTCAACATCTCTCTTGAGGGGCCCAGGACTGGACACAGCACTCAAGGTGTGGCCTGAGCAGTGCTGAGCACAGGGGCTCAGGATAACCCGAGCAGCAGAATAACCTCCCTGGTCCTGCTGTTCACACTGTTCCTGATCCAGGCCAGGATGCCATTGTCTCTCCTGCCCACCTGGGCACACTGCTGGCTCATGTTCAGCTACTCTCTACCAGCACCCCCAGGTCCCTCTCTGCCTGGCTGCTCTCCAGCCACTCTGTCCCCAGCCTATAACCCTGCTTGGGGTTGTCATGGTCAAAGTGTAAAACCCTGCACTTAGCCTTGTTCAGTCTCATCCCATTGGCCTCTGTCCACTCATCCAGGTCCCTCTGCAGAGCTCTCCAATGCCGCGATGGAGAGATGGAGACACAGCTCGGTACAAGCAAAGTGTCTATTGAACAACTCTATAGTTTCTATATTCTCACAAACCTAGCATCTTACAAGTTGATTGGATATATGCTAATCACACAAGTTCCCTATGTGCCTGGTTACATATCCCGACTGGTTACATCTTTCAGCTCATCAAAGAGTTTCACTGTCTCTAGCTCCTTATCTCTTATCTACATTGCCAGGCTACCGAGGTTACATGACTAACTGCAGGATCCTGTCTGTCACATTCCTTTAGGAGATAAGCACAGCCTTAACGAGCATGCAGTTAGCTACTCACATTCCTTTAGGAGATAAGCACAGCCTTAACGAGCATGCAGTTAGCTACACATCCCGAGCCCACGGTTTGTGGGCAAAGTGACCCAGGCACAGTAATTGTGCTGAGCTAGCAGTTTGTTCACCCACACTCCTACCCTCTAACAGATCCACACCTGCTCCTAACTTGGTGTCCTCTGCAAACTTAGTGATACTGGACTCAATCCCCTGGTCCAGATCATCAGTAGAGATACTGAAAAGGACTGGGCCCAGCACTGACCCCTGGGGGACACCGCTGGTGAGTGGCTGCCAACTGAATGTGGCACCATTCACCACCACTCTTTGGGCCCAGCTTTTGTTCTTGTTTATGGCTCATCTGACCAGACACCTGGAAAGAGCAGAGATGTTCTTCCACGTCCCCTGACACTGCCCCACTTACCAGCAATGTCAGGAGAAGCTGCACCACTCCTCACTCCCACAGAGCCAGAATGGACTGCACACAGCAGGCCTGATTCCTCTGGGTGTGGGGTGCAAGGGCTGCTGCTGCTTGCTGCCTGCTCAGAGTCAGCTGACACCCTGAGGCACTCTGCAGGTGTGACAGTTGTGAAGTTTGATAGGTGACCAGGCACTGGGCCATGGGATGTCTGCGCCCAGCTGGATCCAGCAATTTTGGTCTCATTGCAGCAGAGTTGAGTGATCTGCACTGGTGACCTGCTCTGAGTCACTTCTGTGCCCGCTGCTGTGTTGGGTTGCAGTATGAAAGACAACTGGGCTTAGTTCTTGGTGTTTGGAACCAGGGTAGGCCTGCAGCCATTGCAAGGTCAGCCCACACTGCTCGTTTACTGAAGATAACATTTCCCTTCCCACACCTCATCACTTGCAGTGAACCAGGCCCCAGACCTGGCTGGGACAGTTTGCTGAGATTCTAGGGTCATGTTCTGCCTACCCCTCCTGCAGACTTCCCTGTCTAACCCAAATGTGCCTTCTCACAACTTGAAGAGTTGTAAATCAGAATCTGGAATCAAGCAAACACGTACCTCCAGATCCCAAAGGTAGTCTCCACATTTGCATGTCCTCTCCCAGACCTGCATGTAGGGAGTGTGCACTGCTTCAAGGTTTGATGGAGAAACTCATGCCCACTGCATGCCATGAGAAAGTGAAGAACCTGAACCCCCTGCATGGGCTTACTCAGCTTCTCTTGCTGTCTTTTTTTCCCACTGAGATGAGTTCCTTCAAACATGGAAGAGAAGACCCATGGAGCAGATGAGAAGGATCAGACTGAACCTCTGCTCCAGGTTTTGAGACCCTCTGCCCCTGCAATCTTTAGTGTTCAGCAGCAGTCTTTGTGCTTCTCTGTCCTCTTATACCCAGTGGTCAGCCGCTACCACCCCAGACCCAACTGTGCAACTCCTTCTTTCCTAACTGTGTGTCTCAGTTGGCCACCAGAACTTAACATCTCTCCTGCATCTTGCTCATATTGGTTCTTTCACTAACCAGTTCTCCCAGTTCTCCCACTCATACACACCCAGCTGATGGTCTGCTGGATGCTTAGTTGCAGGCACAGCCTTGCTTGCTCCATTTGCTGGCACCATGGGCACTGGGGCCTTTGTCATGGTAGGCCTAAGCAGGCCAAAATAGGCTTATACATATCCTGGCTTGCCCAGAGATGTTTTTCTGCTCTCCCCCCTTCTGTTTTGGGGAGAGCAACCACGGGAAAGAGGACAAAGAACCTGGAGCCACTGAGACTGAGGACTGTGGCCTGCCCACACTTGTTCTGAACCCTGTGGTAAACAAGGTGCACAGGGTTGCCTTGTGCAAGGCTGTGCTCTGCCCTAAAAAGGGTAAAGCAAGCCTATGGCTTCAGCTAATACGGTCAGGCTTGGCTAACTGCCATTCTGATTGGCTGTTCTGTGTCCAAAGGCACATTAGTCTTGGGCTGTATGGATACAAAGGGAGATGAGCAGGGAGCACAGTGTGCACTTTGCCATTATAAGGTGTGTTCTGCTATTGCATGTGTGCTCCACCATTGTATCTGCTCTATCTGTGCTCCTACTACTTTATTGCACCCTGAGCTGTGTGGAACTCCAGCGACCAGGATCAGGCTCTCAAGCCTCCACGCGTTCAGCCTGTGCAGCCAGCATGGCGCTGTGCTGAGACTGCACATCACAGACATCTGCCTGCACCTGAAAGCCTCCTGCCAAGACAGGAAGTCCTGGAGATAACACAGATCATCCAGAGAGCCAGGACCAGGTCAGAGCTTGTCTGCCTTTCTCTAGCACCCAGGAGCCTGAGGAAACTCCAAAGCTTCTAACAGCTACTGACAGCAACCCTGCCACGAGCTTTGGGTACTCTCAGATAATATTTGTGAGTAAATACTCAAAGCCTCTTGCAATTCACCATTGCCTTCTGCCATAAGCAGAAAGGAGCTCCTCGAGTCCATCTGGTGAGCAAGCAGAGTATTGACTGCAAGCAGTGCACTGACTGCAAAGCTTCTCTGCCAGTTCAATCCAGTTCCATTAGTGTATCTATTTACTGGTTACTGCTAGAGCCTGTTATTGCCTGTATGTAAAGTTTCCATGAGTGATGCAAAGAGCTCATTATTATTATTATTAAATTGGTGATTAGGTGCCACAAGTTCTGAATAGTGAATATTAATAAACTATATTAATATTTTTAAAAATACCACCTGGCAGTAATTAGTTACCCCTCCACTACAACCTTCTGCCTGCTTGGTGCACTCAGGTCCCTGTGCACCACCAGGCACACAGCACAGACAACCCTCACCCAGCAAAACAGAAACAGCTTAACAGAGGCACAGGGCATGGCCAGGCAGCAACACTGACCAAGCTCTGGTTCCTACCCTAAATATCCCATGACAAATCTTCAACCTGAGATACTTTCCCCCTTCATTCCGTGATGTGTCCCATACCTCCCAGGCATCAGATCTGCCTCAGACTGCAAGGCGCTTCCGAGAGCTGCTGCCGCTGGTTCCCTGGGTTGGGTCTCGCCTGCAAAGTGTGGGGCTGATGGTTCTGGGACAGCGTAGGAAGGGTTGGGCCAGGCTGTGCATTCTTCTGGTCAAGGTTATGGTGGTTTTTCTACCTTTTCTTAGGCTTCTTTTTCTTTGTGTGTGTGGAGTCCGAGCTTTTCATCATGTAACCAAAGAAGTTCCCTTTGCCGCAGAGCAGTCTGGGCACAGCAGCACTGTAGCCATGTTGAACAAGACTTCTCTGCAAGCTTTCCTAGCGAGGCCACCTGCAGCCACTGCTGCACTTTTTGTTCAAAGCACAGCTGAATACAGGCTCCAGGGCAGTGGCTCTGTAGATGGAAGGGTTTTCTTTTTATTTTACTCTCAGCCTGAGAAGGGGACAACTGACTGCCATGACTGTGCCATCTGCTTACTGACCTTGGGATCTGTTCCATGCTGCTCTGGGATTCAGCAGATGAACAGAAAAGCTGAGTTTGTGCTCCAGGGCACCTACACTGTGACATCAGTGCCTGTTCCATGCCATGAGGCACAGCTTGGGCCCCAGTGGATACGAAGTGGTTTGGTAGTGGTGCAAAAGTCTGGAGACCTTGCAAGAGCTTTGTTCTCACACACCTTGGTGTGTCTGTGTGAAGATTGTTCATCTGCCATGGTATTCATCCCCTGTCCTTGGGCAGCTGTAGTGCATGGCTATGATGACACAGGCTGTTAATGTGAGGTTTGCAACTGCACATCCACATTTGCAGGATTGGGGTGAGCTGAGCATCTGCAAACAGTTCTGTTACAGAGTCTGGTGCCATGTGAAGGGAGACCAAGGGCATGACTTGCCCCAGGTCATTTAAACAATGCCTGCCTTTTGGTACACTGCTTTTCCCTTGCCCTTGTTTGATATTTCATTGCTAAACCAGATTGTTTCAATATTTTCTAGCTTGTCCAGTAGAAGAAGTAGGTTTACTACATCCTCTGTGTCAGTCCATACCAGCTCTCAGATAACCTGGACAGCAGGAACCATTCTTGTTATTACTTGGGAGCATTACTTTTAATCTGCTGATAATTTGAAGTTATTAAATATTTAACAGACATTTGCAGAATCACAGAGCATTTGGGATTGGAAGGGACCTTGAAAGATCATCCAGTTCAACCCCCCTGCCAGAGCAGGATCACCTGGAGTAGATCACAGAGGAACACATCAGGGTGGGTTTCAAATGTCTCCAAAGAAGGAGACTCCACAACTTGTCTGGGCAGCCTGCTGCAGGGCTCCAGCACCCTCATAGTGACAGTTTTTCCTTCTGTCCTCATGGAATCTCCCCTGGTTCACTTTACACCCACTGCCTCTTGTCCTGTCATTGGACATCACTGAGCAGAACCTGGCTCCATCCTCCTGGCACTGCCCTTCATGTCTTTGTCAACATGAATCAGTGCAGCCCTCAGACTCCTCTGCTCCAAGCTAAACAGCCTCAGCTCCCTCAGTCTGTCCTCCTGAGGAACAGAAACAGTTAGTCTTATGGATTTTGTATCTGCCTTGTAATTTCTGTCTGTAACTCTGCAAATATAATTCTGTTTTTCACCAATTCATTTGAGAGCTTCATTCTGTCTGCTCTTTAAACCCTCGACAGTTGCAAAAGGCTGAAAGAAACTTGGTTCAGCCTTAGTTCAGTCTTCAGTCATTCATCCTGTTTCTAGTCCTTGTCTAGGAAACTGCTGGTGAGCAAGGTCAAGCAAAGCTGACTGTGTGGCAGGAACACCAGCAAGGGCTGGGTGCAGTAAATGCCCCATTAGCTGCCACCCTTCTCTGCAATAAATTCCAGCACTGGGTCACTTTTGTGCCTATCCCCACTCCTTAAAGTGAAACAAAAAGTGCAGTACAAATACATAACAGGAGTTGATCAGCTACTTCTAGGCTGCTCCTGGAAACTACTACCATTGTCTGCAGTCTTGCTGCTGGCTGGAAATGACATCTGAGCAGCCTGTCCTATGAATAATGGCAATCCCAGTGCTGCTTTCATCTCTAATAACTGCAGGGCAATGCTGTTCCTGAGGTGGGGTGAAAATCCTTGCATCCTACATTTGCAGTGATCATCTGAAGGCTGAAGTCTATTTTGGCAGATGAGTTCATAACCTGATCTGTGCTAAATGAGCTGTGCAAATGCTCTCACCAAGTTCAGACCAATTAGGAGCTACATTAAAATCAGGACTGAGAAGAGACAACAAGAAATTATAGTCATAGGTGACTCCTCATGGGCACCCATCTGCTAATCACTCATCCCAGGAATTATGCAGCTTTCCTGGGGCCTGAATGAGTGATGCCAGCAGAGAACTGCCTTCAGATTATTGCCTACTCCTGCTTTTCCACTTGAGTATAAATGAAACCACAACAAGGAGTTCAAGGCCAATTAAAAGATTTCAGGGCCCTGAGAAGAACACTAAATGACTCAGGAGCACAGGTTGTGTTTTCCTTAACCCTCCCAGTAAAGGGAGAGATGCTAGAAGGAACAAGCATGCCCAAGACTTCAATACCTGGCTCCAAGCCTGCTGTCTCTGCAGAACTTTGGCTTCTATATACCACAGAAGAGGGACACAAGGTGTGCAGGGCCTTGATGGGATTTACCTGTCCTAATGGGAGAAATGCTGCTTGCTTTGCTCCTGAGCTGCCAGGATTGATTTGAGATCAAAGGAAGTTCCACATGGACATAAGGAAAAACTTTATCACTGTGAGGGTGACAGAGTCCTGCAGCAGGCTGCCTAGAGAGTTTGTGGAGTCTCCTCTGGAGATATTCAAAACTCTGCTGGATGTGTTCCCGGGTGACCTGCCCTGGGTGATCCTGCTCTGGCAGGGAGGCTGGACTGGATGAGCTTTCAAGGTCCCTTCCAACCCCTAATCGTTGCAGCTGCTGTTCTGCAGACAAGGGCAGCTGCTGCGTGGTGTAGAGGGTGTCAGAGTCAGAGGCTGCAAAGAATGAAACAAAAACATTTCCAGCCTCCTGGCATGCTGGCATCTGTCACTGGGGACTGTGTTTAGCTTAGACACAGGACTGGACTCCTGGTTAAATGAAAGATAAGAAAGAGTACTTAAGCAGCTACTCAGAGCAAGAAAGGAGATTGGGGGATTTAGGGATTCTTAGAGACTTTGTTAGCTACTTCCTCTATTAAGGGCTTCTGGGACTAATTCTGCAAGGAAGACTCAGCTTGTTATAGACACTGTAATGTTGGGGATTCTACAGTGCTGTAATAAAGGTCTTCTGAGAGGGTGTGGTGGGGCACACCCAGGTCCCTGCCCCACTGAAGGTTCCAATGGGCTGTGAAACTGTTCTGCTTCCCCCCACCCCTAGTTCCTGGGGTTAGGAATGTGAAGGGACTAGGTGTCAAGTACCCTACCCCACCCCCACAGGCTGGAACGGGGCACAGCAAAGCGCCCAGCATAGAGATATGGCAAGGGGACACAGTATCTGGTGGGCAGAAAGGAGCACTTGGAGCACGAGAAGCACCAAGGAGCAGACTGGGCACAGACTGCCAGCCACAGACTGCCAACATCAGTCCAGCCAGCGTCAGACTCGGACCTTGACTTAGCCCTGGAGTCAGTCCTTGAGTC
>VWYK01009751.1:0-12103 GCA_013399775.1 Semnornis frantzii | reverse complement strand
GGAGGCACCAGAACTCCAGGTGGAGCTCACTGAGGCAGAGACCAAACTTACTTTGTGTTTTCTTTACCAGTAACTATAAGTCAATTTTACATAAAACATAGCTCACCTCATATAATCTGCACTAGTAAAGGTAGAATTTCTTGGTCATTTTCTCCAAAATACTTCTTCAGAATTTCCAAAATCTTAACTGTTGATGTGCAAAAAAACAAAAAATAGATTTTTACCTTGCATACTCTTTGTTTTTTTTTTAAGTGGATTTTAATTTGAAGTTGTGAAGAGGACACAAAACATCTAAGTGATTCTTCTCCCACCCCATTCTGTCTACATTTTTCCATATTCAAAGAACTCTGGACTTATCTCTGGATGTTTTTCAATAAAAGAAACACCTGTAAGTACTTAACCTCCAGTTAAAACAGTTAGAGCAGATACTTTTATACTAAGCCAGAAGACTAAGTGCAGCTTTTTCTCTAGTAAAACCACTTCTAAAAAGTTTAAGATATAATTATTGCATTTTTCCTTCATTTTCAGAGTATAGTCATGAGTAAGACATGACAAAATAAACTAAAGATCAGAATTTGAAACTTGTTAACTGTTTCTAGTTAGTCTCTTTGTGATTTGTCTTTCCCTACTGTAAACCGATGTATCATTGTCTTACTTCAACAACCTTAAGTTGGCATTTATACTGTGGAGTAAGAGCATTTGCACAAGCAGTAACCTATGAGTAGCCAGTGTTCTGCAAGGTCATATTGCAGCCTGTCTTACAAGATCATAGAATCATAGAATGTTTAGGGTTGGAAGTGACCTCGAAAGATCATCCAGTCCAACCGCCCTGCCAGCGCAGGATCATCTAGGGCAGGTCACACAGAACCATTCAGCTGGGCTGGAATGTCTCCAGAGGAGACTCCATAGCCTCTCTGGACAGCCTGCTCCAGGGCTCTGCCACCCTCACAGTGAAAAAATTTTTCCTGATGTTCACAAGGAGCCTCCTCTGCTCCAGCTTGCATCCATTGCCCCTTGTCCTGTCATTGGACATCCCTGAGCAGAGCCTGGCTCTGTCCTCCTGTTACTCATCCTTCGCATCTTGATAAGCATGACTGAGGTCACCCCTCCGTCTCTGCTGCTCCAAGCTAAAGACCCCAGCTCCCTCAGCCTGTCCTCAGCAGGGACTTGTTCCACTTCATCATCTTTGTGGCTCTCTGCTGGAATCTCTCAAGCAGTTCCCTCAGGGAACTGTTCCTTGAACTGAGGGGCCCAAAACTGGACACAATATTCCAAATATGCCTTACCAGGACAGAGCAGAGGGAGAGGAGAACCTCTCTCACCTGCCAACGACAACTCTTCTAATGCACCCCAAGATGCCATTGTTCAGATGTTTTTAGTTTGGACAAGGTCCATGACTGCTTTAGGGGCATTTTCTTGTGAAGTTGCTGTGTCCTACAAGCTGTTATCCTAACAAGTCAACCACCTGAATGTTCTGGAATGGATGCTACTCTTCTCCAATGCACTTTGCTCAGTTCCTGTCTTTCCTGATGCAGAAGCAGTCAATTGGTTTAGTTCTCTTGTGTAAATTATTCCCTTTCATTAGTACCTTTCACAGTTGTCGCATCTTTTGTTTGGGAAGTGTATGTTGAACATTCTGAGAAGGTTCTGATACTTACAGCTGTAAGGAGTGTTGCTGGAATACAGGAGGCTTAGTTAATTGCTGTGGTCAGAGATCTTCACCAGTGCTCTTTAGGAGTGTTGGTGGAAAGAAAGCTCATGCAGTTGAGAAGGTTCATGAGCAACTGTGAAATACAAGAAATGTAAGCAGTAAAATGTTGCATTTTTTTATTTAGCCAAATGAAATTTAATGTTAAAATTAAGAAAATTGCAGTCCCTTTTCTAGACCTAAGGTCCTTCCTCTAGAATTTCCCCTACCCTGTGTCTTCTCTCTTTTTCCATTTTTCTGTTACATTGAATCAAAGTATTGGTAATGGATCCTGTGGTTCAAGAGAAGGCATTTAACCCCTTCTGTCCTGCATAAAAATCTGTATTTGTATTATTAGTTGAAAAATTTGAGGTTTCTATTGTTCTTTCATAGTAAAAAAAAAAAAAGGGGGGGAAAAAAAGCCCCAACAACAACAAACCAATGTATACTGCTAGGTGTGTAATTTAGTGGCTAATCCAGTCTCTGATAACACCTGCCCCACTTCATCAACTCCAGGGGAAACTTAACACTTAACCACCCAACCTGGAATACCTTGAAACCAGCTTAGATACATGAAGGAGCCTCAATAGCCTAAACATACTTAGAATCATAGAATGGTTTGGGTTGGAAGGGACCTTAAAGACTTCTCCCCATCCAGCCAACCATTCTGTGTAATAACTGTAATTCTAGACTGTATGTTTGCCCTACTTGTGGATGGCAAATGCAGATTGTATTAGGCAGACTAGATAACCCTGACCAAGAGAAAATGGATGTTCTCAAGGCAGTTTCATAGTTAGTGTAGTGCATTGTGTCATGACATTTCATTGTGCTGTGATGAGACGTTACGGTGCAAGCAGTTTGACTTTTACCTGCAGGACAGACATGGTGCAACTTCCCCTCCCATGTGTAGTGGTAGTTGCAGGACACAGTCACCCAAAACCAATGGCTGTGCCGCCAGTGCCCCAGAAACAAGAGCGCTGCAGATAATAGTTGTGTCTCCAGACTGCCCTGTGAGTGCCAGAACATCTGACTTAGGGTTGGATTCCTAGGCTTGCTTCTTTCCTAACCCTGCCTTTCCATGGAAATTGTCATGTGAAGTTAATATTTGAGGGCCATGTTGTTGAGGCTGCTTGATGGAAAAGAATCAAAAAGTCTTTGTTTTCAGTCCATGTGTGAACAGGAACAGTATTGTTTGTTGTCCTTTGTGATCAGCGATTGCAGCTAATTTGGAGTGGAGTTATAAAAGTTTAAAAGCACCACAGAAGATCAAATAGACTCCTCCTTCAATTACCAGAGCACAAGTTGGTTGCATTGACTGTCTGTGGACGCTTTCTTTTGTGAAGGAAAGCAGCGGGCACTTCAGGAGGGTTGAGTTTTGCTGGTTTGTTTTAGGTTTTTTGTATTTTTAATAGTTACTAGTGTCAAAGAAACAGATGAGCCATAGAGTGACCTTATCATATTGAATGATGACATCATGGCACCAAAGCAACCATATCAAATAAAGCCTTAACAGTCCAGCCCATTTGGCACAACTATTGACAAACTCAGCAGAGAAGGGGAAGAAGAAAATGCAGTAGGGGTACAGTATTTTTTCCTCCTCTAAGCTGCTCTCCTTCAAAGATGCTCATTGCCTGAAATTATGCTGGTGTTAGGTCAGTTCTCCTGGGTGAATGAAATGGAAAATTTACTTCTTCAACACTTTCAAAACTTGAGCAAACCCAAATCTATTAACTGTGATTTAACTTAGTTGATTGTCTCATCCTTCTGAAATCAGTGAAAGTCAGTCAGTAAACACAGAATCAGCAGCCCAGAATATCTGCTACTGGAACTCTTGTGTAGCATGAGGGACTCCAGTATTGTTTAAACTTTTTCTCCTCTTCGGAAGTGTCTTCTCTGTGTCAGGGGCAGAGCCTTCAGGCAGTGCATAGCTCATGGAGTAACTGTACTATATCTGTGTAAGACCTGCTGTGTGGAGGGTCTTGTTTGGTGAGGTGGACAAGCTTGAGGAGCAATGCTAAGACATGATAGTCAATAATAAAAGTAATACTGTGCATAAATTTCAACCAGTTCCAGCCAGTAGAGTTCTGAGGCAGTTTCTAGACAACTGCACTTTGGGAAAATGCATAAATGCAAATAATGTGCCAGGCAAGACCCTGAGCAAGAAAGTTTGAATGGAGCAGTAGTGAGTAATTTTAGCTGTAAATAACATGGACTAATTTTGCCTTGACACGATTAAGCCAAAATTAGTTGCAGTTCAAAGGATTTGGTGTGCTTTTGGGTACAGTGAACTAACAGTTTGGTGGTTTACATAGTTTCTTTTAATGTGGTTATACTCAGAGTGAATATCAGAGATCTTCAGACTGTTAAATTACACTCTTGTTGCTAGTGCTCCTCAGCTTCTAGAATATTCTCCATTCTCTTTGCGTGTTTGTTAAGCACCGTCTCAGCAATTCGCATGCCAAAGTGAACCTTCTTCCAGAATGATTTCAGAAGGAAAGTGTAATCCAGTGGTATATCACCAGTAGTTCAATGTTTCATTTTGATTTTTCTAGAGAAGTTTTGTTCTGTTTGGTGTCTGTCTCCTTGTGCAGTGCAGAAAGTCCCAATGGCCTACATGTTAAGGCTCATATATTTGCTTGATACTTACCAGTAGTGAAACTTTATCCTGCTCATGCTGGAGGCTACAGAGCTCACAGGTTGAATCACTACCTTCTTTCAACCATTTCTGGGAAAGAAAATTGGACAGTGCTGGGTCCTCCTGTAAGACTGTTCCCTTGCTTGAACACCAAATCCCTAGGACAGCTTATAAAGCCTCCATTCTCCTGGCACTGTTGTGTAGATGCATATTGTGGGACTGTGTTGACACAGTTCCTGAATGCAGGAACAGAAAAGCTCAGCATCAGTTTGTAGCAGTGTAACATTTCCACCTGAAAGTACAAAGAATATAACGCAAATAGATTGGCTTCACCCTCAGAGAACAAGGGATGATGGTGGAAAAGATAAAAACCATTAACAAAACTTGCCTAGAACCTCATTGATAGGAAAAAAAAACCCTCTAAGGTGATATTGATGAAGCTTTTTGGAAGAGGTTAAGGCTGTGTCCAATGTTCAGATGAGGCCAATAGACATAATGCAGCCATTTCAACTTTGAGTGCAACTTAAAACCAGGAGCATCTACTGTACCTGCAAATTGGATGTGGCCTACCATATGATTTAAATGTTCAAAGGTTGCATCCTGCAAGTTCTTTAATGTCTATTTCAAGCAAAGTACAAACTCGTGTGTTTTTCACTGACACTGGAAAATGTCTGTTGTAAACCACATTTTAATACCAGCACTACTCTAGAAAAGTGGTCCTGTCCTTTCCTGAATTAGGCAATGGAATCATAGAATGGTAAGGTTGGAAGAGACCTCAAAGATCATCCAGTTCCAACCCCCTGCCAAAGGCAGGGACACCTCCCACTAGTACAGGTCACTCAAGGCCTCATCCAGCCTGGCCTTGAACACCTCCATGGAGGTTGTGGAGCACAGAATCACCCAACATGATCTTTGATCACGTTGGGTGATTCTGTGCTCCACAACTTCCCTGGGCAACCTGTGCCAGTGTCTCACCACCCTCACTGCAAAGAACTTCTTCCTAACATCCAGTTTCAACCTCCCCTCTTCCAGTTTAAACCCATTGCCCCTTGTCCTGTCATTGAAAAACTTTGTCAATAATCCCTCTCCAGTAAAAGCAGCTATTGTGGTCTACTGCATTCTTTCAGGAAAAGACAACTGTCACCTGAACCTGGTACTGTCAGTGGCCGATGCCAGGTGCATTCTCAGCCTGGGACATCCTGAGTGCTCAGTTTTCTGTCAGCAAACTCTAAAACCATTTCTTGCCTCAGAGACCATAAGCTAGAAGTGATCTACCAGTAAACATCAGCTGAAGGACAGAAGAGAGCAGGAACCCGAATTGGGATCACCTCAACCTCACTCTCCCGTTCTAGCCAACACAGTGCACTTCCAGTTACGGCAACTTGAACCTCGCAGCTTGGGCCCACACCTAATTAAGTTTGAATGTGGCAGAGTGAATTAGCGTGGGGGTGGATATTGTCACGTGTGTACCAGGGACATTGCTCTGTGCTATGCTAATTAACCAAGTTACTGAGAGAGGTGACAAAAACCAGCTCTGCTATTTCCATCTTTGGTGCTATTGGAGTCGAAGTGAGAAGAGTTAAGTTAGTAGTGCATGTTGGATCATTTAATACCAGGCTTACTTTTAGTTGTGGATCACATTTTTCTATTGAAATCCTTTTGTTAATGAAACAAGAGCTGAACTGTGGCATTATGGATGTAAATAACACGTATGGCTTCTGCTCTTGTTTACTCCAGTAGTCCATTTTTTACTCTTATTTTCTCCATTTGGAGGAGGCAGTATTTATCCCCCCAAAAGGCACAATTTTCCCCACTTCCTAATTTGATGGACTGATAAAAACTGTTGATGTAGTTTATCCCTGTTTTTAGTGTAATTTTTTCTATTTCTATAAATTGGGATTTCGCCTTTTGAAAATAGTTTTAGTCCCCAAATCCTTCTTCACAAATATACAACATGTTCAGAAGAAGCAATTCTTTAAATACTAGAATGGTGCTTTTCACCCTGCTTTTGTAACAGCCACTTTCGACCACCGTTCTTGTTTTAAAACAAAAATTACTTTTTATGACAGTATTAACTTCAATAAAATTATTTTATAGAATAAAATTAATTTAAAACTAGGCCATGCTTTCACAAAGGTGGATTTAAGCACATATTTTAAATTAAGCACATAATAAACGACTTTCTGAATTAGCACTGCATCAGCTCGGCAATAAGGAGAGTGGTGGCAGCTCTTTTCATACAGTATGGATAATGCTGAAAAATTAAAACTTTAGCCTTTTGATAGCTTTAGTATCCCTGTTTCAGCTGCTACCATACATAAGGGCATTGTTGGAATTGGTTTAATGTTGAAACAATAGATTTGCTATATTCAGATTGCTTGTCTTTTGCCTCTGGCAATATCTAATAACGAGATATGCAGGGAGATCTTCCAAAGAAGATAAACAAAAGGAGATAATGAAATAAATGCTTAGGACACCTACATAGGCACAGATTCACAGTTTTGTGTTAGTGGGAAGAAATCTAATAACCCACTTTTTGTAAGCAATCACTTTATGTCCTGACATGATACTGGGGATAATTTTCTTCTGACGTATCTCTGTGACTTTCACATTGCTTTTGGCACAAAGTCTTAGCTCTGTTGCAAAGTGGATCAAAAACATGGTACTGAGATCGATGATCACAGGCACCAGACGTGAGGAAAGGGAGTGCCATGTCCCCAGTGTCACTCTTCTTGCAACCTTCACTGCTGGGTTTTCATAAGGAACAAACTATTTCCACCAAAGAGTTGACTCAGGATATAGTCAGGTGTAGAGGAAGTCCCACGCTCACAGGTGTAGAGAAAGTCCAGTCCCACGCTCACAGGTGTAGAGAAAGTCCAGTCCCACGCTCACAGGTGTAGAGAAAGTCCAGTCCCACGCTCACAGGTGTAGAGAAAGTCCAGTCCCACACTCACAGGTGTAGAGAAAGTCCAGTCTCATGCTCACAGGTGTAGAGAAAGTCCAGTCTCATGCTCATAGGTGTAGAGAAACTCCCATCTCAGCTCACAGGTGTAGAGAAAGTCCAGTCCCACACTCACAGGCCTTTGACCCAAGAATTTCTTTACTGTGAGGGTGGTGGAACACTGGAAAAGGTTGCCCAGGGATGCGGTGGAGGCCCCATCCGTGGAGACTGATGGGGCTCTGAGCAAAGTCATGGTGTTGGGGATGTCCCTGCTTACTGCAGGGGAATTGGACTAGATGACCTTCATAGGTCTCTTCCACCCTAAACCATTCTGTGGTTCTGTGCTGAAAACACAGAGCTCAGTCACTTCTAGCTTAGCACACGTACCCCCAAATACTGTTCTAAGCCATAAAACTCCCTTTGGGTAGCCTCACAGTGACTTTGTAATATCTTGTCAGTAGAAACAAGGTTGTACTGCCTAAGACCCCAGATGAAGTGAAAAGCTGAAGTTGAAATCCATAGGCAACATTGAAAACTGCGCCCAAGATGCATGCACTCTGTACAAATGTTGCCATTTGTGTTTATAAAACAGATTAAGACCTATGCGTCAAGTTGAAATTTGCAAACTTCTGGTGGTTTGTGTATAAACACCAAAGTGACATTAGCATTGCTTTAAAGATGATTTTGTTTGTTTTAATATCCTATCAATTCTACTCTGACATTAAATGTGTCGCTGAGTGTGATGAAGCTGGAGGGTAATATCTCACTCAAGTGCAATTTTTGTCATCGTTCAAAACTATGGTAATGTATTTGATGATTCTTATCTGTTCGTCAGTGTATGTGGTTATTTTCTGTATTTTTATCCTCATACATATCTATGTATGCACTGTCTAGATCTGGAAGATTTGATTTGCTTGTAGCTGTTAAAAGAATAGAAAAATTGATCCTCTGTTTTTATTGCATTTCCCTACAGTCTTGTAGATCTTGAAATTGAGGCTGGCATGCTCGTGAATACAATTTTCTTTTTTGGAACTTTTGGAGGTTGATTTTCTCCATAGGTGAATTAACCTGTGATTCTAACAGTGACTTTGGCAAAATAACACAGTGGGACATGGATGCAAGAATTCGTCAGAGTTCTGCTTTAATAATGCCACTCTGCTCCTGTACATGAATCTGTCACTCAGCTAATTGTATTTAATGGAACTGACAAAGAGCAAACTTTGCTTGCTAGGAGGAATTCTGACAGAGGATTCAATGTTTGGGTGGGAACCGAATGAATACACAACTCATTCCTGATCTGTGAATTTAATTGATGACCTGCCTGTCCTGAGGAGCTCTTTTACTCTTTACTTTTACTATGTCACAAAGTCACACAGAACAATTCCACAAAGATCCACAAGAATATTTTCAGTCATAATTTTTTTCTCCAAAGCACTTCCATGATCCATGTAATGTGCTCTATTTACCATGCTTGAATTGTAGAATCGTTCTGGGAGTACAGAGTTTTTTAACATACACATATTTAGTGATTGCCTTTAAAGTCTCAGTTAATGAAAAAATAAAAACCCAACTACAAAACAAAACCCTTCCTTTTAACAAACCCAGTCAACACTTTTCCATCCTTGGCACATGGGATGATTACTGCACTTCACAAGTTCATAAATGCATAGAATCGTTTAAGTTGGAAGGGGCCCTGAAGATTATTTAGTTCCAGCTACCCTGCCATGAGCAGGGACACCTTCCACTAGACCAGAGTCAAAGCCTCATCCAGTCTGACCTCCAGGGAAGAGGCATCCACAACCTCCCTGGGCAACCTGTTCCAGTGCCTCACTAGAAAGAATTTCTTCCTAATCTACAATCTCAATCTTCCCTCCTCAAGCTTCAGTCCATTCCCTCTCGTCACTGCAAGCCTTTGTAAAAATCCCTCCTTGGCTTTCTTGTAGGCCCCTTTCAGGTACTGGAAGACTTCATTTGGGTTGGGTGCATCATGTTTATTAAACTCTTTGTGTGGAAATAAAAGTACAGGTTAACATTATTTATACTTACTTATTCTGGGTAGTAAATATTATTCATCTGTTGGAATCGTGGATGTAAACTGTGGGGAGAAGAAGAGCATGAGCCCTTTTGAAAGTGAATGAACTTTGGAGTGAATGGTGAAAAGCCTTCTGTGGGTTGTTTTGTTGCTCTTGTATCCTAAGAGCACAGCCACTACTTCTATCCCTCACGCATTTTCACATGTATGTTACTGGAGTTGAGCCATGCTGTGCAATCACAGAATGGTTGTCAGGCACCTGGTCTAATTCCATTCAAAATTTATCCTGTCACGTTAGCTCCTGGCTTAACAGAACATTTCAGTTGAACTCCCAAAGTCTCTGTCTTAACTCACTGCTGTTTCTCCCTTTCACTCTGTTATGGGGCAAGCAGACTTCCTCTTCAGTGTGTCAAGACAGGACAGGATTGCTCTGAAATGCTGTGTCTGGTAGCAGTTCACATGCAGCTGGGTCTAACTCTGTAAGCTCAGATTTGAGCAATAAAGAGAAGCCTCAGACAGCTGTTACTGTTTACTGGGCATATCTCTGGTTTCTGTGGAATTATGTAAAAACGTGACAGAAGTGAGGGCTTCTCCTAAGAATACATTGGTCACTTTCTTCCTTTCTTGTTTTGCTGCATCTCAGTTTTGCTTGTCCTTCATCTTTGCGTGCAGAACACTTCACTGTTTGTCCTACCTCCCCCCAGCAGATCTGTGGTACCACTTTGTTCCCCCAGTAACAGCTTTTGCCTGAGAGCTCTGCATGTTTCTTTTGTGGCTTACACTTTGTGTTTCAGGATTTGGAATGCATCTTCATTTGATTTGGGAAACTATCCAACCTTTCCTTTGTGCTAACACAGTTAAAAATACAAGGTGAAAACAAGTGCTGTGCTTTGCTGCTCATCCCTTGCTAGAGAGCAGTGCACCAGAACCAAAGTTCTACAAACAGGACAGAGACTGGAAACTGACCTTTTACAACGGCATCGCAAATAACAGTTAATGGTAGTGATTTCTGCTTTGGTTTGGTTTGAATTGCAGTTTGCAGTTCATGAAAGTACCTTTTAGTTTGGAATGCAAATGAGAGTAGAGGGGATTTTCTTAAAATATATTGCCTATCTGGGTTTTCCTTTTATTAATAACTTCCATTTCTATGTGAGCCTTTTTCCAAGCCTTCCCTTCATAAGGAATGATAACTTGTCTAGTGAGCTTAGTTTCAGGAGATGGCATTTGCTGGCTACAGGGAGTGTGCTCTGAAGCAAATAGAAAGCAAATTCTGTCTGTGGACTCAACTGTTGGTCATCTAACAAGCCAAATTCATCAAAGTAACTTAAAAGGAAAGAAATATTACTCCAAATTCTGCCCTTCGTCAGGAGATAGCGGCAAGCATCAGGTTTCTTTGGACATGGCAGTGCCCACAGGCCACAGCAGACGAGCTGGAAATTAGAAGGCTTTTAGTCACTACAGCAGTGAAGTCCTGGAGCAGCGTACTGGAGCAAAAAACCTCTGTCAAATTGGTTTTTAGAGAAGAGCTCTGTCACTTCACCTGGCATAGGATCATAGAGTGGGTTTGGTCAGAAGGGACCTTCAAAGGTTGTCCCGTCCAACCCCCTCTGCACTGGGCAGGGACATCCTCAACTAGATCAGATTACCCTGAGCCCTGTTGAGCCTGGCCTTGAGTATCTCCAGGGATGGGCCTCAGCTCCTCCCTGGGCAACCTGTTGAGATGTTCTACCACCCTCATGGTAAAGAACTTGGTCCTGACATCCAGACTAAATCTGCTCTTCTGTCATTTCAAACCATTTCCCCTCATCCTATCACCCCAGACCTTTGCCAGCAGTCCCTCTGCAACCCTCTTGTAGGCCCCCTTCAGGGACTGGCAGGCTGTTATTAGGTCTCTCCAGAACCTTCTCTTTTCCAGACCTGCTGACTGGGCACAAACCTGATGACCAGAAGGCCCTTTGCAGTGCGTAATATCTGTATGCAGTTATGAAGAGAAAAAAAACCCCAGCAAGCAATAAGATTTACTGATGGTCCTTCCAAAGGGCTGTTCCAAGTCCCAGGGATTAACAAGAATATAGAATATTAAAATATGTATTACAAATATTAAAGTGTGTCACAGCTGTCTGCATTCTTCTAACTTCCCTGAACACAATACTGGAAGAGGTCTGTACTCAGTTAATCTTTGTGACAAACTGTTGTGTTTTGGTGTGGCATAGCTGTCTTTTACAAAGCAGTTGAAGGACGTTAGACACTGAAATCCAATGCAAATCTTGCTTAGAAATGGCAGCTTAAACTGTCAGATAGTAAGAAAGTAACATTGCCCTTGTTACTCCTGTGTTTTCTTTTTTTCCCTAGCTTGGAGGGAAAGCATTTTAGTGTGGACAGTCGAAAGTTTGTGAAATCAAAAGCAGTCAAAAACAGAAGGACAGAAGGAGAATTTTAGGCAGTCCAATTAGTACGAATTATTTTCAGCATCTTGTGTGGCATAAATTATGTTTTTTCTTTTGCTGACATTTGTGAAAAATTAAAAAAACCCAACAACTATTGATTAGGCCTGTCAAGCCCTTGTGGCCTGACAAGATAACTTTACTGTAGTGGTGTTGGCACAAACTAGAAACGATGCGGAGAGAGTGAGATCCTCTACAATCATCTCCTCTCATTGTTATTTTTAGCGGGCTTTTTTTTAGATGTACTGTATACAGTAGAACCTTAGTAAAGCCTCACTTAAGATCCTCAGATAATCACTCTCACCAGGCTGCTTCTGAGAAGTTTTGAGCAAACCAGTTTTAAACACAGCAATATATTGATTTC